>JADIOT010002630.1:23364-41506 GCA_018343995.1 Waltiozyma sp. UFMG-CM-Y6624
AGTTTCGTCATTGACTGGATGTTTAGAATGTGGTTGGTTTGGAATATTATGATCTTCTTCTAACATGATCCGCTTATTATCTTCGTTTCCATCAAGAGTTGTTTCTTCTAATGTTAGCTTTCTTTTGAAGATACTTCTATTGAGTTTATCTATGAACATTTCATTTCCCTGTGGGGTTTTGGTCAAAAGATAGTTATCCTTAGTTGTGTTAAGAAGACAAGTGGAAGGGTATTGTTTGCCCAACAAGGGGTAATTTGGTGGAATATTGCTCATCAAGAGAAGTTCTTTTTTATCTTAGTAGGGGATATAGTTCTTGAGGTAAGACAAGAATAAGGAGAGAGAGAAAAATAAAAAAAGGAAAAAGCGTATCAAGAGGAGGTGTTTGCAGCAAGTTTCTTTGTTTTTTTCAGCTAGGCCGTTTGCGAGTTGCAGCAAATTCAACAATAGTTCTTTAAAACATGAGGGGGTTTTTTTTTAAAAAAAACGTTTTCAAAGAGTATTTATTTAAATGCTTCTATTAAGATGTTGCTACTAAATCAACAAGAATTAAAAAAAAAAAAAGAAAAGATAAACAAAGGAACTTCACTTCTTTTTAAATCTTTAAGGCTTCAAAAAATAACGACCCCGGGCAGGATTGAACTGCCGATCTCACGATTTCCTGTTTGAAGTAACAGTCGTGCGCCTTAACCAGCTTGGCCACGGAGTCTTTACTTGTTGTCACGTGAACAAATCTTTGAACATGAAGATCTAATGGAAGAATTTATTCACGTGGAATAAGGGGAGGGCTTTTATATCAATGTTAAGGTTGGAAACAACAGATATTTGAAATCTTCAGTTAAAGGGGTAAAAAATTTAAAGATATTTGGAAAGACGGTTTTTGTTGGAATTGATATAATTTTATATATTATATATTTTTTATCGAAACGTTTATTAGGAAGAAAAAAGGGGTTTCTTTATTATACTTTAAATTTATAATAAAGAATCTACTAAAAGAACTTTATATGTAAAAAAAAAAACAAAAGAAAAACACATACATTGCTCCATGCACTTCTCTTATTTTACAGTTCTATCAACCTCAAAGCACCATTCACCACTAACTCCATCAAAACTGATAAACTTCGTACCTTTAATCTCCTTCAATCTTTGAATATGTTGCTTCAACAAAGCAGAACCGATCTTCTTAACAGGTAATCTCGTTTCCTTTGCGATCGGATAACAACTGTATAAAGTCAATCTAGCAGGAACGTTCAAGCCTTCACCTTGAGGAATGGTACCTTCTTGTTCATTAGGATAGATAAGACAAGATTGTGAAGAGAAGATGACAATGTCTCCAAGAATTGAAGATAATGAAGAGATTGTCGTGAGATCCACTGGGGAAAGGAACTCGATTTTTCCGTATCCTTCACGTCCAACTTTAAAGGAGGACAATTTACGTAGCTGCAATAAAGACATTTGTTCTAATTCGTCTAAAGATGGAGACATCCAGTATCCATCTTCGTTGATGACTTTTTCTTGAGGCTTTGGGATGCTAATGGTTGGAGATATAACATCTGAATTGGTTACTGGTTTTGGAGTTTCAAATAAGGAACCCTTCTTTGGTTCAATTTCTGGAGTGGTTTTGTTCAATTCATTTTCTCCTGAAATGGCCAAAACGACTTTCTTAGGAGCAGAGATTCCAGATTCAAGTAGGGATTTTTCCTGAATAACCTTTGATTCGCAGTCGCCATTCTGAATGTTTCTTTTTCTTTCGATGATTAAGTTCTTGTAGTTTTTTCTAGGAGTGAAGATCTCACTGGCCAAAATGGCATCATCAGTAGCACTGTTCAATAACTTGATCTTGTTCTGAGCAGTATTACTTGAAGAAATGGAAGGATTGATGCTGGACGCAACAGAGTGTTGCTTGACAGCAGAGAACAAAGGCTTTGGTGTAAGTCTGTAAGCAGCTGTAATATTTGGTTGCTTCTGTTCAACAGTGATGGCACGGGCTAATGGTTGAACCACTGGTGGCTGAATGGAACCGGCAGTGATAGAAGCATTGTTGAACAACGGATTTACACCATATGGGTTTTGATCAATGGATGGGACAAATTGTTGAGCTTGTTGTTGTTGTGGCTGTTGTTGTTGACCAGCACCGAATAAACCACCTGTGGCAGGTTGAGAATTAGAAGCATTACCGAATAGACCACCTGTGGTAGGTTGAGAAGTAGAAGCACCACCAAATAATCCACCTGTGGCTGGCTTAGAAGCACCACCAAATAATCCACCACCATTGGCTGGAGCAGTAGAATTACCGAATAAACCACCAGTAGTAGGTTGAGTAGTAGCAGAGCCGCCGAATAAACCACCAGTTGCTGGAGTATTTGGCTTAGCGCCAAATAATCCACCACTAGAAGCAGGTTGAGCAGTATTGGTGCTCCCAAATAAACCACCTCCACTAGCAGGTGCAGAAGGTTTCGAACCGAATAAGCCACCAGTTGTTGTTGTACCAGTATTATTGTTACCAAATAACCCACCCGTAGCTGGTTGGGAAGCACCACCACCGAATAAGCCACCCGTACTTGTAGCAGGAGCAGTTGGTTTGGCACCGAATAGACCACCGGATTGTTGTTGGGAACTATTGTTGTTGCCAAATAACCCACCAGTAGAGTTGTTTGTGGAGCCGAAAGCAGAGGAAGTGGTACTAGCATTGTTATTATTACCAAATAAACCACCTGAATTACTGCCAGCTTGAGTACCAAATCCTGTGTTAGTATTAGTGGCACCGAATAGCCCACCTTGTTGCTGCTGCTGGTTATTACCAAATAAACCACCAGTTGTGGAATTATTATTAGTGGCTCCAAATCCTGTTTGACCTGTAGAAGTGTTGTTGTTGTTGTTGTTGTTCCCAAACAAACCACCACTGGTAGTAGCATTGTTACCAAATAAACCACCTGTAGTGGAAGCAGCAGGTTTAGCACCAAATAAACCACCAGAAGTGTTATTGTTCATTGGAGTGGATGGGTTTTGACCAAATAATCCACCACCACCGGTACTTTGTTGACCAAATAAACCACCGGTAGTAGCAGAAGAAGAAGATTGACCGAATCCACCAGTGTTGGAAGCACCAAACCCAGTGTTTGTTTGACCAAAAGTACTACCCGCAGTGTTAGCACCAAACCCTGTGCTGTTGTTAGATTGATTAAATGGAGAAGAGTTGTTAGCACTACCAAAGCCAGTATTGGCGTTAGAACCAAATAAGCCACCAGTGGTAGCAGTGGTGTTGTTGTTAGATCCAAACATCCCACCAGTATTGCTGTTGTTACCAAAGGCATTGTTCGTATTAGACGCACCGAATGGAGAAGTAGTATTAGTTTGATTGTTACCAAAGAGACCACCGCCTGTTGTAGCACCAAATCCTGTTGCAGCTGGTTTAGTAGAGCCAAACAATCCACCAGTATTGGAGGTATTAGTTTGTCCAAAGGCACCACCTTGACCAAAGCCCCCACCTGTAGAGCCACCAAATGTGTTATTGGAACCCCCAAACAGACCACCACCAGTAGTATTAGTGTTACCGAATGAGTTAGTAGTACCTGTTTGACCAAAGCTTGTACCTTGACCAAATCCACCAGCAGATCCAGGGTTACCAAACTTTCTACCTTGTTCATAATCCACCAATCTCAATTCCTCAAAGGAATAGCCCTTGTATTCAGGCATGGAACAGATGTTTTCATAATAATTGGTACCTGAAGATGTGGCATCCTTTTCTGCTAGTGCGACAAATGGCTTAATGGCAGTTCCTTGGTTGGTACCAGGAGAACCTCCAAATCCATTGTTGGATGAAGCACCAAAGGGAGATGATTGCCCTAACGTATTACTAGCTCCAAACCCACCAGTGGCAGCACCACCTCCAAAAATACCACCTGTAGAGCCTGAATTATTATTATTATTGTTAGTGCCAAATCCACCAAATGTAGATCCGGTGTTTGCAGTGTTGGAACCAAAAGGAGAAGCATTATTGGTGTTTTGTTGCGTTGAACCAAACAGACCAGTAGTTGCAGGTTTGGCAGCACCAAATGCACCTGTGTTTGATTGGCCAAAGGCTGAGGATGTATTAGTTGGATTATTCGATCCAAATGGAGCATTGTTTGAAGAGCCGAATGCTGAGGTACCACTGTTGGCACCAAATCCTCCAAACCCTGTTGATGTAGAGCTTCCAAACATAGTTAATTAGTAATGACTATTAATTGAGATTAAACCCGTATGAGTGGAATTGATACTGATTGAAAAGTTGTCTTTGTTTCTAGATAATTTGAATTGGATGAAATGCAATGTTTTCTTTTCAAGCAGACCAAATTTTTTGTTGTGAAAATCTCTTGATCCGTTTTTTTCTTAATTGACCGTGCTTTCTTGACATAATGTTACCGAGGACAGTATCACATGACCAAGTAAATTTGGTTATAAACGAGGGTAACGCGTTGCTTCCAGCAGAAATTAAATTTAAATCATCAATTACTTTCCAGATCACTTGTATAGTTTTCGAAAAAAAAAACATTTTAATTACAATAGAATCCAAAAATACGAATCATGGGTATCAAAGGTATGCTATATTCACAGGTAACATTCGATCAAATTTAGAACTAACACGAATTATTAAGGTCTTTCGAAACTCTTAGCAGAACACGTTCCACATGCCACAACCAAATGTGAAATGAAGAATCTTTTCTCCAGAAAAGTTGCCATTGATGCGTCTATGTGTCTTTATCAATTTCTTATTGCAGTCCGTCAGCAAGACGGTGCTCAATTATCATCCTCTGACGGTGAAACCACGTCGCATCTTATGGGTATGTTCTATAGAACATTAAGAATGGTTGATAATCAAGTCAAGCCAGTCTACGTGTTCGATGGTAAACCACCTATTATGAAGGGTGGTGAATTGGAGAAGAGATTGGCTAGAAGACAGGAAGCTGAAAAACAAATCGAAGCTTTGAAGGATACAGGGTCTGTTGAAGAAATTTCAAAGTTTGAAAGACGTACAGTTCGAGTCACAAAAGAACAAAACGAAGAAGCCAAGAAATTGTTGAAACTTATGGGTATTCCTTACGTTGAAGCTCCATGTGAAGCAGAAGCTCAATGTGCAGAATTGGCTAAAGCTGGTAAAGTGTTTGCTGCGGCTTCTGAAGATATGGATACTTTATGTTACCGCACACCGTTCTTGTTACGTCACTTGACTTTCTCTGAACAAAGGAAGGAACCAATCTTAGAAGTCAACACAGAAAGGGTTTTGGAAGGTTTGGATTTCACTTTGGAGCAGTTTGTCGATCTCTCTATCATGTTGGGTTGTGATTACTGTGAATCAATTAGAGGTGTTGGTCCAGTTACAGCTATGAAGTTAATTCAAGAGCATAAATCCATTGAGAACGTCATTGCTTGGATTGAGGGTCAACAAGACTGCAAGTACAAAGTCCCAGAAGACTGGCCATATAAGGAAGCGAGAGAATTGTTCCTGAATCCAGAAGTGACTCCTGGGGCCGATAT
The DNA here is from genome assembly GCA_018343995.1 of Waltiozyma sp. UFMG-CM-Y6624. Lineage (NCBI taxonomy): Eukaryota > Fungi > Ascomycota > Saccharomycetes > Phaffomycetales > Wickerhamomycetaceae > Waltiozyma > Waltiozyma sp. UFMG-CM-Y6624. Next base: position 28,879 of record JADIOT010002630.1, read on the forward strand.
TGAATTGAAATGGACAGCTCCAGATGAAGAAGGTTTGATCAAGTATATGGTAAACGAGAAAGGGTTTTCAGAGGAAAGAGTCCTTGCTGGTATCCAAAGATTGAAGAAAGGGCTTACAACTGGTAAGCAAGGTAGATTAGATGGGTTCTTCAAGGTTGTTCCAAAGACTAAAGAACAACTGGAAAAATCTAAGAAGAGAGCCACCGAAGAAGCTAAGAAGGCCAAGGCTGCTAAGAAATCACGAAGAAAATAATTAAGAACCTTGTAAATATATACAATTCATTCTAGGTAGATATTTACCCTTATAGATAATATTTTGTTGAAACTTATTATGGTTTAAAGGTCGCGCGAATTAGCCGCCAAGGACGGGTCCCAAATATATAAATATTTAAACTTGAAAAAAAAAAAATTTGAAAGTCAAAGAGCTTATATTCTATCACTTCTTTATATCATAAGTTCAATATCATTTATTTCAGCTAACAATAACGCTAAATCATAATGCCACCAAAGAAATTAAGCACTCCACAGTTTGAGAAAATTGTCAATGTCAAAAACATGAAATTCGGTGCTCATGTTGGAGCCGCAGGTGGTGTTTCTAATGCTGTGTTGAATGCAAGAAACATTGGGTATGTTAGACATATTAACCACTCCAGCTCTCATATTTATGGTGAATACTAACTTTCCCACATAGTGCTAATGCTTTTGCCCTATTCCTTAAGTCCCCAAGAAAGTGGGAATCTCCAGCTATTCCGGAGTCAGAAGCTATCAAGTTCAAAGATCTTTGTAGAGAACATGGGTATGATCCAAAGACAGATATTCTTCCTCATGGCTCCTACTTCATCAATTTGGCCAACCCAGCTAAGGATAAAGCAGAGAAGGCTTACGGTGGGTTCCTAGATGATTTGAAAAGATGTGAAACTCTGGGTATTGGACATTACAATTTCCATCCTGGGTCCTCACTGGATAGTGATCATGATGCTGCAATCGCTCAATTAGCAGATTATATTAATAAGGCTATTGAAGCTACGGAGGGTGTGAAGATCGTTGTGGAAAATATGGCCGGGACTGGTAATTTGATTGGATCTACTTTGGAAGATCTTCAAAAGGTCTTAAACTTAGTTAAAGATAAAAGTAGAATTGGATTCTGTGTTGATACAGCACATACTTTTGCATCAGGATATGAGATTTCCACACAGGCTGATTGGGATGCATTTCTTGTAAAGTTTGATGAACTTGTGGGATTGGAATATTTAGCGGGGATTCATTTAAACGATTCAAAAGTCCCATGTGGGGCCAATAGAGATCTCCATGAAAGATTGGGACAAGGGTTCATTGGTTTAGAATGCTTTAGGTCAATTGCTAATTGTGATAAAGTTGCTGGTGTGCCCATTATTTTGGAAACTCCAGTAGGTACCGATGAGTCTATTTGGGGTCATGAGATCAAATTATTAGAATGGTTACAAGGCCGTGAAGCTGATGATGCTGAGTTTTTGAAAAAATCCAATGAAGAATTTATCAAAGGTACTGGTGAGAGAAAGAAACATTTGGCAGCCTATGAAAAGAAATTAAAAGAGGCTGAAAAGAAAGAAAAATCTGTCGCTACAAGGAAAAGAAGGGTTGATGCTAAAGGTAAAGGTGGTGTTGATATTATGAGTACTCTTGCTGGGAAGGTCAAAAAGTCAAAAGTTGATGAAGAAGAACATCATTGCCATTTGGAGGCAAAGGAAGAGGAGAACAAATGATTTTTTGTCTTGAACCGGTTTGATGTTAGTAATAGTAAATCTTACGAAATTTTTTAAACTTCAAAACAATTCTGTAATCCACAAACTGCACAAAGTTTAGACATTAAGAAAATCAGCAACGTATACCTGAAAAACAACAACCAAAGTTTCAAAAACAATATCGCACCGCTAATTTGCCGCTTGAAAATATCATTAGTAACATTTAAATAAATGATACCATGTAGGAGACTTGAACTGTCACTGTTGAAATACCATTGCATCGATTACCAAGGTGTTTTAAAACGGGATATTGGAGGTAATCGATAGGACTTTTTGCTTGATGGCCTGTCTTGTTGTCACTATTTTATGTGTGGAGAGGTGAAAATTTTCTTTTTTTGAATTCTAATTTAATGGGTTCTACGAGAAGATATACCGATATGTGACATTGAATAAGGATCTCTTGTTATATAGTTGTAATATTTAAAGCCTACTTGATGTTTGAAGTATTTATACAAGCTTTGGAACTATTAGTGATATCCTTCTGTATTTAAGAGTTGAGCAAAAAAAAAAAAAAATATGTGGGGGATTATCGATTCATAAATTATAATTTTTTGTGTTTTGAATATCCAACAAAAATCAAGTTTTTAGAATGTTTGTATGCGTGTAGCTGTTTACCTTTTGGTTATGGGCCACACGACCTACAATCGCGAATCAGTTGGAATATATTATTATGTGTATGTTCAATTTATTAACAAGTATATCCATGATTTTATGTTATGAACTTTCTTTAGCAAAGCGCTTATAATTATACAGGTTTAAATCAAGATTCTATCAACCTTAGCAAAGCCTTCCCTAATTCTTTCTTCCCAATCTCGTCTCTCCAAACCTCTGTCAAAGGGTTTTCAACAATAGTTTGAGTTTCTTTATCTAGAGTAGTAGAAGCTAATTTCACAATATCCCACTCGTACACATTCTTACTTAACATAACCAATTCTCTTTGTAATTCAGACCATTGAGAGCTTGCTTTGATCAAATTGTCTGTACTTAAAATTGATAATTTGGTGTTGAGGAGTGATTTTTTAGCTTGAAGGATTTTTGGTTTACTAAGAAGATTATAAGTTAAGAATTCTTTAAACTTAGAACGATCAAAGCTGCTTGAGGCTAATGTTGTGAGAGAATTTCTGTTCGAATTAAGGATAACATTAATCCATAATTTCTCCAAATGGGCAAACATATTGAACTTGGCAAAGATGGACTTTAAATAAGTCGCTAGATTACTCAACTTGGTGAAACGTGGAATAATATTGGAGAACTGTCTATTGAATTCCCAATTAAATCCATAAGCGTAGACCTTTTGGTTCCATCCATCAATGAACATGACAGAGTGTACAACATCAGGATCAACCAAATCATTGAACAATTGAACAAACAATGACCCTTGAGAATAACCAACAAATGTGATTTTTTTGGAATTCTCAACATCTTCCTCAGTATCAGGGTGGAAATCAATACCATAATTGGTTTCCATTACATACTTCACCCCCTTGACGATATCTTCAAATGAAATAGGTGATCTGAATTCAGTATATGATGAGCTGAGATCATTATAGCCTGGTCTTTCAATGATACAGTATCGTTGTAACAAATGCCCATTTTCCCCCTTAATATAGATATCTTCAAGCCATTCCGAGGACGCAATAGCAGAATCATAATACCCTGAGAAATATAGTACTAACGGTTGACTCCTAGAAGCAGAATTGTCCAAACCATGACATTGGATTTGTAACAGGGAAGAACATTGCTCGTCTATGCAATGCATTTGAGAACGACTCAGTTGTGTTTGATCCTTAGAAACTTGGAATTCATCAACTGTTGCTCTTTTGATTATTAGCAAGTTAATTAGCTCACCTAAACAGACTATGGAGAATATGATAATGACTAGGAATTTGGCAAGGTGATAAAGAACGTTGTAAATTCTTTGTTTGTTGACTAATCTTCCTCTTTCTTGAGCATGTTGATGGTGGTTGTTAGCATATGTCACCTGCATCAGATCGTAGCTGAAAATTATGAACAAGTTTATCCACTTCAGACTTTTGATGATTTTCGTGGAGATTGTGAACCTTTCAGAAGCTTTAATATCTAATTCATCACGTTTCAAAATTGTTTGAAGGCTTGAATATTGAAACAGCATTAGGAAAACAAAGAGAACAAGTAGCACTGTATCATAATGAAGCTTATAAGAGTGCCAACTGCTTTGCTTCTCCACATGACTATGGAGGTCTTCTGTATCTTCTTCTTCTTCTTCCTCCTCTTCTTCTTGGCATTCTTCATCCAAAAATTCCCCTTCTTTGAGAATCCATGAGTCTTTATCCATAATCCAACACCACAACAAACAAATTAAGATACAGATTTGCTCAATTGTGATATCTATTTTCAAGACGTCCAAATATAGAACCTCATATACGTCATTTAGAATCAAAAGACATAAAGTAAATATATCAAGTTTAATCACAATCGGTATAAGATAAGTATGATACAAATCATGAAGAATAGGTATCCATGATAAGAACAGTCGTAGAAATCCTCTTTTACCACTTAGAAACGACTGGGATTCAAGATCTGGAGAAATCGAAGTACGTGGTGATTCAGGTGCTGGTGGCGGAGGAGAAGGTAACGATTGGAAGGATCCACGTGGAGAGGTATGAGCAGCAGCTAACAAAGAAGTTGACTCTGTTGGGAATTCGATTGGTTCAGGAGATACCTGTTTAAGCTGTTTCTTTTGACTAGACACCTTTATCGAGTCTGATTCATTCATATTATGATGGCGGGGTTGAGTAGACATTATCTTAAATGTGTCGAATTGACTACACAATTTTAATCAAGATCGATAATTGTTTTTCAGAAAGATTCAAAAAAAAAAAATAAATAGCAAACATTTATTATGCAGTCTTTTTAATTATATAGGTATATATATTAAAACGCGGAATTTCACATGAAATTTGGCTTGAAAAAATCTTACACTTGTAAAGTCTTACCTTATATTGATATATTTTAATTCGATTCACTAAATATAGTGGAGCTCTATATTTGAAAATTTGAAAATATTGATTCAGATTTCAATAATTTTCAAAATAATATATATATATTTTTTTTTTTTCATTAAAATATTTTTTTTTTCTTAAATTATAATAATATATTTTTTAAAATTATTTATAATTATATATATAGTTTTTTTTGTTTTTTTATTTTACCTACAATTATTATAATTTATCAAATTTATAATTATATAATTATATATATAAGTGATCGATAATTCCGTGCAGCAATTCTCAATTTGCTCATATATAAACCCGATATTTTATGACAGACGAGGGCAAATAATTATATATATATATAAAATAAATTTATATCGCCACCTAATCAAACAAGTAACAAAGTATATCATCATACAATATTAAATTCAAGAAAGAAAGAAAGTTTAAAAATGAGCTATCAACCAATTGATAACCCTCCAGAGTACACGAATCAAGCTCCACAATCCTCACTTTTTGCAAATGGTACTAAATCGAACACTCCATATCCAGGAACTAATGTTAACAATGGATTCCAGGATGATATCCCAGATGATTTCAAATATGATACCAATGTGGCAGGTTGTGATATTGAGATCCGTCAAGCGTTTGCAAGAAAGGTTTATACTTTGTTATTTGTTCAGTTATTAGCAACGACAATATTAGGTTGGATCATCAATGCCAATGAAAATGTTAGAGAGTTTAGTATCAATCATCCTTCATTATTATTCATCTCTATGATTCTATCTATGGCTGCTATGTTTGGTGCCATGTGGAAAGCTAAGGAATATCCTACAAATTTAATTCTATTAGGTGCCTTTACTTTATTTGAAGGGTATGCCATTGGTGTTGTTACTAGTTTGTTTGAAACTAAGGTTGTTTTAGAGGCTATGCTCATTACGTTGGTTATTTTTATTGGATTAAGCTTATTTGCTTTCCAGACGAAGTATGATTTCACTTCATGGGTAGGAGCCTTGAATGGGGTTTTATTTGCCATGCTTGGTGTCAGTTTCGTTTGGCTTTTCATTCAACCTTCCAATTTGATGGAATTGGTTTATTCTGGTATCGGCGCCTTGTTGTTCTCTGTTTACATTGTTGTTGATACTCAGTTGATTATGAGAAAGTTTAACGTTGAAGATGAAATCCCTGCTTCTATTGTTTTATATTTGGACATTATCAACTTGTTTCTCTACATTTTAAGAATCCTTGCTGCTACTAATGATGATTAATATTCCCCTTTTTTCTTTCTTTTTATTCGTTTATGGGGAAATATGGGGTAGACCTTGGTAATACCGCATATAATTTGTTTATACGATCAACATCAGGTGGTATATGTCGTAAGAGCATAATTGATTTAAAGTAACTGACTAAAACTTCTTGATTTTTTGAAACTAATCTAACCAACTTATCGTTGTAATATATATAAATATATATATAATTTAAATTAATTTAAGGAAGTTTTAAAAGTTTGATAGAAAAAAAAAGCCCAATAATTAGTAAAGAGACTTGAAAACCGAATTGAAAGCCGGTTAATATTTGGATATAAAGTCTAAAATTGAAAGCTTGGAAGCATTTAGTAGGAGCCGCATAATAGGGGTGCAGGTATATTCCCTTTTCGATTGTGTCAATTGTTTTTAAGTCCGCTCATGATTTTTAACTAAGTTGTATATTCTTCTTTTGAAAACATATTTGGAATCAATAATTGACTAAATATGCAATCTTAAAATACGAAATATATTAATAATTTAAAGAGATTTTTATGTTAAATCTTTTTAAATATAAAAATAACTTAATTAATTGAAAAAAAAAAAAAATTAAGCCTTTCAATTTTTTATTCCTCCTGTCCAGCTCAAATAATTTTTTGAGAGATGACCTCCGGTTCGGCCTAAAGCTTAAGACATATAAACGGTAATAGTTTATCCATGAAAGTTTTTAAAGCCAAAACTCTTAACTATTTAGCAAGTCAGAAACTAGGCATTAGTAATATCTACCTGATTGGACAGGTACGAGACCAGAATTATATTTAAACGATACTAGTCATTTTTTCTTTCTTTCTTTTAATAAATCTAACATGAGGATTAAGATTCTTGATTGATAAAATATATGTTTTGAATTTATATATTAATTGATTAATATATATATATATATTTCTTCTAAAGTCTTATTTGATCTCCCCCAGATTTATACAGGATATACAATTTTTTTTGTTGTTGTTGTTGTACCCCCATGATTTTTTATTTAGACAGAAAATAGTGGATGGGCCTAACTGGGCAGTCCAAAGCTCAGGGGAAAACCTTTTTTCCCGGAAGTCCGGATCCGAGCCTAGAATCTAGAGGGACAAGGAGCGCGTAGATTTCAAGACTCAGTAGGATCAGCTCAGAAATCCGATTTTATACGCGTCTGACGCTTAGGACAACAAGTTGAGGTATAAAACGTATGCATGGGAGTGCTGTGGGAACATGCAATAGACATATTTGGAAGTTACAGGCCGGGAGAACAGGCTTTTAAAATCAATTTAATAATTTAGCGCTGGACCAAAAAAAAAAAAAACTTCTAGAAGTATTATATACTTAACCAAATTTCCCTTAATTTTGTTTCACGTTCCTGGTTGTAGTTCTTGATCAGAAAATCAGTCCTCCAAAAGTGCTGTTACATTTCTCTATAACAACAACATACTCTCCATCGCCAATAGCATCCATAAGATCTATCCAATCGATAGGAATGAACATAGCTTTTTATCTTCCCTCAGAATCATGTCTCAAATTCAATCTTCTCTGAAGAATGTGCCACAGAGTAATCCACTACAGACCAGTGAAGCTACTTCTTCAGCTCCATCATCCTCTCCAGCAGTTACAGCAGCCTCAAAGCCGCAGTTTCAAGTCATGCCCAAACCAGTTCTAATGCCTAATGCCCAGCTCAAACAGTATACTTTAGTTCCAACAACCACGACTCATCAACAACAAACAAAACTCATACCCAAGACACATCCTCCTACACATATAGCACCTAAGTTAGCACCAAGGCCGGCTCTGCAACCAAAGATTGCCAAGTCCTTAGACAGTTCACTTCAATCCATGTTGTCCTCAGACCCAAACCAGAAGAACGTGCCTTGTATTATCACTTCGAAGCAATGGGTCCTCCCCCCAAGACCTAAGGCGGGTAGAAAACCTGATAAGAAGAAACAGAACAAGAAGAACACTACTGTTGATAATTCAACTGGAGTTTGTGCTGCTGCAATGAATGCTAGTCAGAGTCATGGAATGACGAATCTAAGTGATACTTTGACCAATCTAAATATCCAGAACTCACCAAGCATCATTTCATCTACGGCCAGTAGTAATAGTACAATGATTAGTTCTGCTGTGAATACGGAATTCGCAAAGATATCAAAGGCTGTATCTGGTAAGAATTCCATTTCAAATGTAAAACAGAAAGAGTTGAAGAATCAATTGGATTCAGCTACACAAGAAAACAATAAGCTTAAAAGTATCATTGAGAAATTGAAACAAGAAATTGAACAGTTGCATGCTGCTATTCCTCCAGTCCCCGTTGCCTTGACAATTCCACCTAATGACTTGGCAAACTCTCAGAACACTCCTTCCCCATTGTCCTTCAATCCTTTAACAAACACCACTACTAATGAATCAACGGTGGTTTCTACGCCACAATTCTTGGATTTCCCATTAGAAACTCCAGCAGAGATCACGTCCACGACTCCCTTACAGACATTACCAGATCCTGAGATCTACGTTTCTCCTACCATTGATCCAACCAAGATCGATCTTTTGATCCAGGAAAACTATAAGATGGATTTAATGATCAAGGAAGAAGAAAAGGAGAAAAAGGCACTTTTGTTGAAAGAGCCAATTAAGAAGAAACGTCAGTATAAAAAGAAGAAGAAACAAGAGACCAGTCCTATAAAAGTTTGTGCTACAGACAACACACCCTCACCTTTATCCGTCAATAACACCGATTCTTTGTTATCAGACATTCCTAACCTCAGCTCGATTTTAGATAACGATTCATCCGACTTTCTAATTAATGAAGAGAGCCATCATTTCCTGAACCCAATTGATGAAGAAGAGGAAATCCTTCATCCTTCCAAGAAACGATCTTTAAAATTAGAAAGATCAATAAGTTGTTTGGTAGATTCTTCAAGACAGTATTCTCCTCATTTATCTCATGCTCTTTCACGTTCATTATCAACTAATCCTTCTTCTTCTAATGATATCTCTTGGTCTCATTCAGCAAGTGCGTTTCTTAACGAAGACGCAATGCTCAACTCTCATCAAGATGTAGAAAACATGTTAGAGAGGAATGGTGAAGATGTTGACGTGGATGATTGGAATGTTCAGTTATTAAATGAGAATAAGAGTTTACCGATAACGAATGGTTTGACAGATTGGGACGAAGAGGAGGCTAAATTTGTTAATGTTGGATCCTTTTGGTGAGTTCATTCATGATTTGGTTAATAAATAAAAAAAAAAAAAGTTTTTTTTATATAAATCTTACGCAGTTTATGATTTTAATGTTTAATTGTATATAACGAATATCATGGTTTTTTTTTAAAATTATCAACTCATGTTACATATTTAAATATTTAAGGGATTATATATATTACGCCATAAAAAAAAAATAGATCATGAATTAAATGAATATGTAAATAGAATAACTTTTGCCATTATTAGTATATATATATATTTGTTTGGAACCGCGCGCTTGTAAACAATGACGTTAAATAACACAATAAATAGACGAAACAGCCTTAGAAGAAAGTGTAGAAAGTACCAGCAATAGCAGAGAAGGCCAAGACGGCGTAACCAGTTCTGTAAACACCCTTCAAGGTCAATTCTTTACCAGCATCCCATAATAAATGTCTGACACCATTACCCATGTGGAAGAAGAAAGGGAAGGCCAATGCTGACTTGATACCTGTTTGAGCAGTCCAACTCAATTGATTCCATAAGTTGACAACAACATCAGAGTTAAAACCCAAATCAAAAACTGAGGAAAATCCATAAGCACAAGTAATACCGTAGAAAATACCAGCCAACATGACACCAGAAACACGGTGCACGGAAGATAAGTACCAAGTTAATTGTGGTTGATAGATGGTTAAATGTGGAGAACATGGTCTGTTCTTTCTTTGTTCTCTTAAGATATTGTCTTCAGCTTCGATGGAAGCCTTGACTGTGTTCAAAGATCTGGAAAGAATAGAACGAGAAATTAAAGATAATGATGTGCTCTTGACGGCAGCTCTTCTGGTTAAGGCGAACATTATGGAAATTATATGATTGATCAAGAGAGATTCACTTGTTTAAAAAGCTAAAAAAGCAAAAAAAAAAACAAACAAACCTAAGGGTGATTTTTTGATGTACATCTTTTAATATTTTAAACCAATTTCTTTCTAGATTTTCTTTGTCTCTTGCTTAGTTACTGCGTGGTTCTTATTTGACAAAATTTGATCACCAAACATCGCGGTATAGCGGAACCGAAAATCGGACGTCTCATGCTTATGTAAGCTGGCCTGACAAGTGACGTCGGAAGATCACGGGGAGTCTGGTGAGGACAATCGAGGGAGAAAGAGGGAAAAATCATCCATTTTAGGAAAACTGCTGTATTTAATTTTTTTTTGTTTTTTTTTTAAAAAATAAATCTGCGCGTGTGCATTTGTTTTTTCAAACATAAACAAAGAATTAATAAACTCTTCAAAACTCTAAATAGAATTTTACAGAAACCATTAAATTCTAATAATATAAATAAAATAAACAAGAAAACCACACATTATACAATGGATAAATATCAAAAACGCGTATCAAAACCTTTAATAAATAAACATAATTCAACACTTAAACAACGTCAACTTTCTCATCTTCAATCCCAACTCATACAACTTCAAACCAACATGAGAACGTTTGAAAGTCTTATAAGAATCACCGTTGATCAAGCTAGGGATATAAAACAATTAGGCATCAATCATGCTGCATTATTTCAAAGTGCACATTCTGTATTTGAAAAGGAGGCTATTGAAGCTAATTCCGAACAAAAGGAAACTACTAGTGATGATTCACATTTACAATCTCCTTCTCAAAAATCGAGAAATTAACATTATTATTCATTAATATTCACTAAATAGTGATCTCAAAGATATTTTCATCAAGAATACGATTTATGAGTTATTTTTTTTTTTTTTTAAAAAAAAGAAAACAAAAAAACAAAAAAAAACATGTTAATGATTAAACTGAAGAAACCCCTTTGAACAAATATATATTATATATGCAAATAAAAAAAACAAGGCCCTAATACAATCACAATTTAGCCTTAGAACCAGTGACGAAAGTGATACCTTTAGCAATATTGACCTTTAATTCCTTAGTGGCGACTTCGAATAGTTGTTTTTCATGTTGGTTCAATTCACCAAGAATACCATACTCGACATTTTCAGCACCTCTTTTGGATAATCTAACTGGTAAAGAGATGAAATCAACACCTGGAACTTGTGCCTTGACTTCCTTGACACCTTGGATAGATTCGTCCAAGTAGATGAAGGTGTCTTCCACAATACCGGTTTCACCCTTGATAGCTTTTAATAATCTTTCTACAAAGACATAGGCAGAATAAGCCATGGATAAAGTAGCGGAACCAGCACCATCTTTAGCCTTGACAACTTCATCACCACCGAATTGGATTCTGTGAACTAATGCATCTCTTTGAGCAGTGGTTAACTTACTGTACGAAGCAGCCTTGGATAAGATCGGAACAATGGTATTACCGGAATGACCACCAATGACATTGATCTCAGTCAAATCCTTCCATGAATTTTCAAACCCGTTGACGAAAGTCTTAGCTCTAACAAGATCCAATGTGGTAATACCAAACAATCTTCTAGCATTAAAGACACCAGCATCAGATAAAACTTGCTTAAAGATAGGAACAGTGGAGTTGACAGGGTTGGAAATGACCAAAACCATGGCATTAGGAGCATATTGAGCAACACCTTGAGCCAAAGTTCTAATAATGCCAGCATTAATTTTGAATAAATCATCACGAGTCATCCCTGGTTTTCTTGGGATACCAGCTGGAATGACAACAACATCAGTGCCAGTAAGAGCATCCTTCAACTCGTCTTTATCGTAACCGGTGACTTTGACATTGGAGTTGATATGAGATAAATCAGTAGCGACACCTTTGGCTAATCTGATATCATACAAGGCCAATTCAGTTAAGTATGGAGAAAGCTTTAGTAATAAAGATAATGGTTGACCGATACCACCAGAGGCACCTAAAACAGCTAATTTGACCATGATTTTTATTATTATTTGAGGTACAAGATTTAACAATCGTAAAAAAATAAAATAAGTTGATTATTAATCGAAGAGTAAAAAATAATCGAATGGGTAAGTTCTTCGCTTTATATATATTTTTTAAGCAACTTCTCCCAATTTTATTTGACTTATTTATTGATCTGACTCAGGCGCGCAACTTGCAAAAAGAACACGATGAGCCTTGGACAACCGGGAGGGCTCAAATAGGAAGTTTGTCTGGGGATAAAAACGGATTAAATCGGAGTTTTTACCCACCTGGAGTTTCAAGGACGGGAGTTTTCGGAATATTGACTAAAACTCTTCGAGACATACCTAAATAATTCATCAATCTTACACAAAAATGTACATCTTTTTGAGTTTCAATTTAAATCATAGTTTTAAAAATTTTGTTTTAAAAGAAAAAGTTCAGATGTTTTAAACCTGTTGAAAGATTAATTATTTTTTTTCTTCACGGGATCACCGAGGTTCGGTCTTTACAAAAACAAAAAAAAAAAAAAAAAAAAAAAAAAAA
>JADIOT010002631.1:3615-16248 GCA_018343995.1 Waltiozyma sp. UFMG-CM-Y6624
GGTGCACCCCCCGCTAAAAGACAAGACATATGTATACGCGCGCAACATTGCTATAAACACCCCTCATGACACGTGATGCTAATGTAGGGGTGTTCCCTCCTAAATTTTCCAGGTTTTTTTTTTTTTCCTTTTTTCTTTTTTTTTGTGTGAAGGAATCCTTATGTTCCTAAAAGTCCATTTTGAAATGATTTTGAAGTTTTGTTTTTAATACTTGGTATTATGATGACAGAATTAATGATACTTAGTGGTTTGTGTTTTTTTTAATTATATAGACCCGTCACGTGCTTGTTTTTTTACTCAATCCGCCCTGTGTAATTTGGGAGCTTAACATATAGGCTTTGGGGGGAGGACTCTATAGCCTATTTCACCGAATAAATTCTAGTTCTGGCCTAAAATACCATTACGATCTTCATATTAATATTTGTGATTTATAAGTTAAGTTTGGCCTCGACGTCTAGGCCTCGTTGGAATCCGCAAAATCCGTTATTTTAGCCGCGGCACTCATGCAACTGCCAACATTTCCCGGTTACGGTATATAACATGCAGTCTTATTATAAATACCCAATAGATTTTCCATCAAAAAATATTGATTGACTGTTAAATTTTTAAATTTTTTTCGTAGATAAACTATCTTTAAAACTTTCATTCAAAAAAAAAAAAAAAAAAAAAAAATGTCCTCTTTCAAAGAATTAGCTCCATTAGACAAGGCTGGTAATCCATTTCCATTCTCCGAATTAGATGGTAAGGTTGTTTTGATCGTCAATGTTGCCTCTAAGTGTGGTTTCACACCACAATACGCTGAATTGGAGGAATTACATAAGAAGTACAAGGACCAAGGTTTAGTCATCCTTGGGTTCCCATGTAACCAATTCGGTTCCCAAGAATCCGGTTCTAATGAAGAAATCCAATCTTTCTGTCAATTGAACTACGGTGTCACCTTTAACGTTTTAAAGAAAATCGAAGTCAATGGTGATGGTGCCGACCCAGTCTACAAGTTTTTAAAATCCCAAAAGGCTGGTTTGTTGGGTTTCAGAGGTATCAAATGGAACTTTGAAAAGTTTTTGATTAACAAGAAGGGTGAAGTTGTTGAACGTTACTCTTCTTTAACCAAGCCATCTTCTTTAGCTTCTACTATTGAAAAGTTATTGGCTTAAGTTCCATCCTTGAGCTTTGATTGGATCTTTCGATAATTTTTTAATTTTTTTTTTCTTCCTTGTTTCTTATTTATACTAGTTTCTTGTTGATACATTGCTGCTTTGTTTGTACAAGGGGTTTTAATCTGTACCCTCTTTTTTAATATATAATAATTTTTCATATAAAATAAACCAATAATTAATGTTTTAAATTGTATATATCATAAAATCGGTAAAAAGTTACCAATAATCATCATTGGAATCCCAAAAACATCTCTTTTCAAAGTCCAAATACACGTAGTCTTCAAAGTCGTATTATTTGGTGTCAACAAAGTACAACCTGTCATTGTAGCACCTCTAAAATCCCCATATGCAATTGTGGAAAACAAATCGAAATATTCAATCACCGAAATATTATCCATCAATTCCACAATAAATGTCATTTTCTTCAACAATTGTTCCCTTGTCCAACCAGTCAAGACACAAAACTCTTCACTAACATAGGCAATCTGTCCAGTACGTCTCCATACAATAGTGGGAGTACCAGAGATGGAGATAAACTTATCATATTCTAACAATGTTCTTTGAAAACATTGCTCCATGAAGATCAAATCGGCTTCTTTCAAAGTATTAGTACATGCAATGAAAGAAGGACGATATACGGCAATTGACTTCGCCATTCTTATTAAATCAGGCTTGGAGAATCGTGATTGAAGATATTTGTGTAATGCATGGAAACCAGGTGTATAACTGAATGGTTTGTTGATTTTAGAATAGATACATTCGGCCTCTTTAAATCGTAGTCCACTTTCCGATAGACTTTGTTCATTATTGTTCTTTGTTGAAGAAGAGTCCTTCAAATGAATGGCGAAACTTAAGGTCTTATCTGTTCCACTTTGAGTTTCTCCACTAAGGGTTCTTTCACCTTCTATCATAGCTAGTGTATCTGGTAATGTGACAATACGGTCTTGGACATAACCTAAAGTGTATTGATTTATAGATTTCCCACTCTTCATGGATTGGTAAATTTCATGGGAATGGTTTAAAGAAGAAGTGGAGGTTGGAGTATCTGATGAGTTTCGGTGGACGTTTGGTTTGAAACCGTCTAGTATGTTTGGTGGAGAGACCGTACTCTGTGGATATGGACTTGTTCCCTCTTCTTGTTTGATAATCTCTCCAAGGGAAAAATACTCATTGTTGATAGCATTAGACATGAACTTATTGCGATGTCTTACTGAAGGATCCATATGTATCAGTTGCACTGGTGCTTGGTTGTTGTTATTGTTATTATCACTGTTCCCACCCATCAATGTGTGGCGTATAGAATTATTGTATGTATTCTTTGATTTTTGAATGTTTGCTGAATTGAACACCGAAGATCTGTATAATTGTGATTGGGGTTGGATAGGTATTGGATTCATCAATCCGTGGCTATGTAAAGATGGTTGAACTTGGCTTTGCTGCTGTTGTAACGGTAGTATAAGTTGTTGTTGTTGTTGCTGTTGTTGGTTCATACCAAGAACGTTCGAGATGTCGGAACCTTGAAAAGTAGTAGTAGTGAACAAAGGATTGGTGAGAGTCTGTGAACTTCCTGAATTAACAGGCGGTGTGGGTGTCACTGGACGTGATGATGGTGAATTTGTTCCACTGGTGTCCAACAACAAATATTTCTTGAGTTTTCGTGGAGCATCTGCACAGGTATCTTCCAATCCTTTATTAACACATCTCTTACAAGGTCTTCCTGAATCACAAGTCATGTGCGCCTTGTGACAGTTCACACATGCTCTTGCTGTTTTCTTCCTTGGTTGCTTCTTCTGTGTTACAAGGTGTGCCTCTGTAGCGGGGATGTCTTTGCTTGGTTCGTTCATAATTGTTTATAGTTCATGCAAATTGAATTAAAAAAATATATATATCTTGTGATTTGTTCTTTAGATTTCCTTTTTTTATAAAAAAAAAAAATTAAAAAAAAAAAAAAAGTACCTTGATTTATAATTTGATAAGAATTGTTCAAGTACTCAATCTAAATAAAATGATAATGATTAATAGTTACTACCATAAAACCTTGATCTGTAAACATGGAGAAAGGTTTTTTTTTTGCCTTAATTTATTACATATCCCCGAATCCGGGAATATTTCGGGAACTACGATGAAGGAAGACCGGGGGGAAACTATCTAACGATATATCACGCGTCCTTTTCCGTTTTTAAAGAAAAGTGTCTGTCAATTTTACAAAGGGTAAACCTTGAATCGCCTTTTACGGAAAAAAGCGCGTCTTGGGGGCAGGGTAACCTTTTCGGGAAGATCGTTGTGTCCACAGAAATTAAAATTTGAACAGGTAATATTGTACTAATAAAATTAGTGATGGTTTGCAGATGCCCTAATAAAAGAAACATGTTTCAAATAGATTTTAGTTCTAACATCCTGGTTGTTTAATTATCCACAAGATAAATAAAATATATACAATGGCTGACTTGACTACCAAATTCCAAAAATTAGCTTTATCTGACGTTGAATCTGCCGTTGACGCCTCCAAGTTTGCTGAATTATCTCAAGAACAAAAAGCTCTTGAATCACAATGGTTAACCTTATCTTCCAGATTTCCAGAATCCATTGAAGACTTGAATGAATCCCTTAAGACTAAGACCTACTTGCTTGGGAATGCTCCATCTTCTGCTGACTTGATTGTCTTTTCCAGAACTTTACCATTAGCTTTGAAGTGGACTACCGCTGATTACGCTGCTAAGCGTCATATCTTAAGATGGTTAGATCTTTTACAAAATACTTTGGTTGAAGTTCCACAAGAATCTAAGCTTGTTGTTGACTTCTCCGTTGAAGTTCCAAGAGAAATCAAGGAAAAGCCAAAGAAAGCTACTGATGCCGCCGCCGCTACTACTGCTGCCCCAACTAAGGAAGCTGCTCCAACCAAGGAAGCTAAAAAGGATGACAAGCCAAAGGGTAAACCAGATGAAGAAACCTTAAAGAAGTTAAGAGAAGAAGCTGCCAAGGCCAAGAAGGAAAAGAAGGCTGCTCAAGCCGCTGCTCAGGCTGCTAAGGCTAAAGAAGAAGCCAAACCATTGTCTCCATCCCTCATCGATTTCCGTGTTGGTTTCATCGAAAAGGCTATCAAGCACCCTGATGCCGACTCCTTATATGTTTCTACCATCCAATGTGGTGATGAAGAAGGTCCACGTACCGTTTGTTCTGGTTTAGTTGCCCATTTCCCAATCGAAGCTATGCAAGAACGTTACGTCGTTGTCGTTGCTAACTTAAAGCCAGTCACTATGAGAGGTATCAAGTCCTCCGCCATGGTGCTATGTGGGTCTTCTGAAGAAGGTAAGGTGGAATTCGTCAACCCTCCAGCCGGTTCTAAAGCCGGTGACAAGGTTTACTTTGAAGGTCACAACGGTACCCCAGAAAAGGTCCTTAACCCAAAAAAGAAGATCTGGGAACAAATTCAACCTTTGTTCTCCACCAACGAAGCTTTGGAAGTCACATACACTGAAGAAGGTAAGCCTTCTACTAAGTTGACTAACGATAAGGGCGAATACTTTAAGGTTGACACTGTCGTTAATGCCAACGTCCGTTAATAGAATAGATTATTTGTATAGCTTAAATCTTCTTTAATATCGTCAATGAGATAACATTCAGATGGAGTTTGAGTCTCCCACTTGTTATTAATACTATTATTTGATCAATTACTTGGTTGTAGAATTGCTAAATACGTAACGGATTCAATTGACACCTAACATTGTCAAGCAACAAATTATAAACTTCTACCTCAAAGAAAGTATCTGTTGATTTTTCAGGTGATCCATCTTAAGAGAAGCTGTCAAACACATTTATGCCAATGGCTACATGCACAAAGACACCAAAACCCGGCATGATCCTCACCTCAAACCCCAAATTACATTTCGGTAGAGTAATATTTGGGCTGCCGGTTGTAATGCAAATGAGCTTATTGCAGATACCATAATGTTTGATCAGAGTCATTGTGTGAAGGATTTTTTTCTTGCTATGTTCCTGCAATTTGGGGGATCCTTTTAAGTGTAAATCACGAAAAATTTGTTACTGGTTTTTGGATACTGCGAGAGAATATTTTATTGAGGATAGGTGTTAAAAAGAAAGAAAAGAATAGTGTAGGGTAGAAATCAGCTTCCAACAGTGGGATAATCTATCTCCGAGATTTATTAAAGATTATGGGGGAGATTTTGAAGGAATTATTGAATTTTTGCAGAATTGTTTTATGTAGGGCCCTGCGAAAAAAAAATGCCGAAGAACCCCTTACTGATGTACTCTATTAAAAAATGTCTTAAAAATAAATAACTAGTTCTCAATTCGATAAAAAAAATACACAATAAAAATATAGACTATTTACTGTATGAAATTGCACCAATATCCATGTAATACAGTTACGTGTCAAGTAAACATCTACCTCTAGAGACATATAAGCAATGCTATTCAAACGATGCGTATAGCTGCACTCTGCACGTTTACGCACATACTCGTTTGCCTTATTACATATGCGGGAATATGCTAAGGTCAAGACTTTGGTCTTAGAAGAATAGTACGTACTCTAAAGGTTTGAAGGTCCAGTATAACACGCACTAACACTTTCAGAAACTCATCTCATAGTACTTGGCAGTGCCCATCATATATATAACTATGATTCAAAAAACCAGCCAAACTTTCTGCGATTTGATTTGATACCACTCCAGTTAATTATATAGATTTTTCACTTCAAACAAAAAAGAGGCAATATGAGGCTCTAAAGAGACAAACAACACAAACGCAACAGACTTCAATAAGGAAGTCTTTTATTTCTTTTTTGTTTATTTTCTTGGGATAAAACAAAATAGTATTTAGACTATAGTAGACAATAACAGGTGCTCTGAGAGAAGTACTAGTTCAATGTGCACCTGGAGGAAACAAAAATATAAAAAGAGAAGAACCTTCAAAACTTTTATAAAATTTACAACATCATCCCATCAAAGATAAATTGTCTTTTTTTTTTTTTATTACTCATATACCTAAAAAACAACACTATTAGAATACTTTGCAATAATTCCTAGAACTTAGAAATTTGAACGCTCCACAACTATATAATACAACATTTAACCATGATTTATTCAGATAATATGCGCTTTGCCTGTGTGCCTTGTGTAAACGGGAATAAAACAGCCACTTGCACACATTACAAGAACATCCGTAACCCCAACAAGCCACCTATTGCCATCTACGACCAAGGTGTCAGCAAACCCAATAATGGCACAAGTAAGGACTGTTCTGTCGATGGCATAAAAAAGGAAAACATCAAAGTGTGTATCACACAAGCCAGAATCTCACACAGAAATTTCAGATGTTCCTCCACAGGAAAATGGCAATTTAAATGCTCTGGCGTTTGTCCCAGTAAGGACTGTAATAAGATCACGATCAAAAATATCTCTATAGACACTTACGGTCTGGAATTAAGTTTTTACCAAGGCAGAAATATTTTTCTGACTGAAATCAACGAAACAGTTGGGAAATACTTACCAGTAACCGCTCATCTCATAGCCAGAGCCGGTATAATATATCCAGAAATCATCTTGGATGACGTATGGGGCAGTAAGGCTATATCAAAAACTAAGTCTTTGGGAATGACAAGATTGAAGGGACTCAACAATGATAGACCAGATAGTGAAGTGTCGCCTTATTTTAGTTCAAACATTAACGAAAGACCTATAAATATTTAGCACCAGCCTTTCAATAGAGATCTCTGTTTGCAAGTTCAACAGGGTAATGATTCCTTAAGAAGCAGTTCAATTGAGAATCTAACTATAAAGAAATTCATCGTGGGTTCTCAGACTGAAGAAGTTTTCATTAGTGTTGCAGAGCCACAAAGTGCTTCAATAAGTACTACTCAACTGGTTAATCAAGATAATTATGCTAATAATGAATTATAACATTTGCACATTGAACAATTTACTTCCCCAGGCAAGAAACGAACTAAATAACATATCGAAATCTCAGAATGTCAATCTTTCAAACGTTTTTATATTTTATAACAATCAAACACTTCTGAAAGCTCCGTAAATATCAATTCAGAAGGTCCAACGAGGAATTCAGGATCAGTACCAAAGGGAATAAATAAAAAATCAAAGGCTACGTCTATTGAGGCAACATACAAGACTAAAAAGGTGCCACTGAAAGTCCCAACTCCACAAGAAATATATATATAATTCAAAGAAATGAAATTCCCTGAGCTTGATATTTTTTTTCTTAAAGTTTTAATTTCTAGGCAGAACATTTCCTCAATACCTTAAAATTTGAATTATATCTGTAAAAAATTATTGTATGTTCTCTATGTTTGTTGCTATCAATCAGATACGCTAGAAATTTTCTTGCAAATCTCTATATAAAACAATTTAACCTTATCAAATCTATTAACCTTTATAGAAAAAAACAAATTAATTCCCATAAAACCATCTTTCTACTTATCTTCAATAAATTCTACCCCTTCAGTTGTAGAAGGTACACCTAACTGCCTGTCGCCGCGCTAGGTGTCTACTTTATTAGGTACAATCTGACAGTAGAAAAAACGCTTGTATTATAAAATATATTAAAAACTAAATAAAGGTCAAAGTGTGGAATCTTAGCTGTACTTATACCAGGGTGTTCATTTGCCTATACGATTGTGGACAACCGTGTGATAAGCAATCACATACATTCATATCTGGTACGACATGCGGGGTTTATAGTAAAGCAAAAGATTCACGTGACCTACTTTAACTCATATTAGAAAGTGAAAATTTGTTCTTATTAGTACAATAGTGAAGTTGAAAAACTATCCCCTTTCTGCTAAACACTTTCTATAGAACGTATGTAAAATAATAGTATAAAATAAGTGAAAGTGTTTATATAAATCATAATGTGTGGAATAAATGTGGTGTGACCATAAACGGGTGTAAGGAAATAATGTATTAGGTCCTGTAATAAGCACCTTAACATTTATTCACCTAGTAATATGTCATGTGATCATATCATATTACGGCTCCTTCTTATAAAGATTTCAAAAATCTGTTGTTATTTTATTAAGGTTGGACCTTTTAACCACTTTCCTAAACCTTACACCTGGCGAAGAGGAGCATTCAACACAATAACCACCTTAACAAGCTTGCCTGGCTGGCGCAATCGGTAGCGCGTGAGACTCTTAAGAATAAGACTTCTGTCTCAGGCTAAAGTAATCTCAAGGCTGTGGGTTCGAGCCCCACGTCGGGCAATTTTTTTCACTTTATTTAAGTGAGACCTTATATTTTTCTTGTATTTTGATCTTTTAATAATTAATTGACGTAACTGGATCGATATGTCCATCCTACAAATATTTTCCTTAACCATTTATTTCTTGTTAGTTATGCAAATATTAATTTAGTTAATTACATATTTTCCAAGATTTTAATGAATTCTTATTTGTTGCTGGATCTCGATTAATTTGTTAATTGTATCTCAAAAATGCAAGCGGATGTCCGGTATGCAAGTAACTGCAGGAACCCTACTGGTATGTTTTGACCGTTAAAATCATTGAATTAAAAACTCCAAACAGATTTATAAAAATCTTTACATATAACGTTATATGTTACAAATCTGGCACCTTGAAGGTCAAGAGTTAGAGACTTAGAGTACCTCCACGGTACATTGAAGTCTTTAATTAAAAGCTAACACGAAAAAATCTTCATTATGCAACTTGCATTGATCAATCAACCAATAAATTAATCCTTTTTTCTTTTGTTTTTTGCTTTGTTTTTCAAAAGTGTATATATAACAGCAAAGAGATCGTCTCAGTTTACTCAAAATTGATTATACAGTCCTGATTTTTTGTTGTTATTTTTTTTAAACTACAGCATCAAAAAAGAAAAGAAAGACGCAAATAGAGAATGAGTTCCACCACAGAGACTTTAGCTAACCTGGCGATTACCGTTTTAAGGGCCAGACAAGACGATGATGATTCTGAACACCTCTGTGCCACCACCAACGACTACGATGGATTTGATAACCTAAGAATTCTCTCTGTTTTCATGATTCTCATCTCTTCTTTCATTGGTGCGTTTTTCCCATTATTGTCATCTCGTTATTCCTTTATCCGTTTGCCAAACTGGTGTTGGTTCTTTGCCAAGTTCTTTGGCTCAGGTGTCATCGTTGCTACGGGATTCATTCACTTGTTACAACCTGCCAATGAAGCTTTATCTAACGAGTGTCTAGGTGATACATGGACTGGCTATCCTTTTGCCTTTGCTATCTGCTTGATTTCTTTGTTCTTGTTATTCTTCTCTGAGATCTTGGCTCATTACTTTGTTGCTAAGGCCACTGGTACATTGATTGATTCTACTAATTACAATGACACTGGGTCTGAAGACGCTGAATCCCAGGATCTTAAAAAGGATATTGAAAAAGATGCTGTTGCAGTTTCCACGCATCAACCGGGTGCTAACCACTTCTCGCACGATGACAACCATGACGATCCAAATGTCTCTCGTGTTGTTACGGACAAAAGAAGAGAATCATACTTGAATCAAATTCTCTCTGTATTTATTCTAGAATTTGGTGTTGTTTTCCACTCTGTTTTTATCGGTTTGTCTCTTGCCGTTGCTGGTGAAGAGTTCAAGACTTTGTTCATCGTCTTGGTCTTCCATCAAATGTTTGAAGGGTTAGGGTTGGGTACCAGAATTGCTGAGACTCCATGGGATGCTGGTAGGGCCAAGCTCACACCATGGTTGTTGGCTTTGGGTTACACTATCTCTACACCAATTGCTATTGGTATTGGTATTGCTGTCAGACATACCTTTACTCCTGAAGGTAAAAGTGCTTTGATTGCTAACGGTGTATTCGATGCTATTTCTTCCGGTATTTTAATTTACACTGGTATTGTTGAATTGATGGCCCATGAATTTTTGTATTCCAACCAATTCAAAAAGGAGGGTGGTCTCAAGAATATGTTGCTTGCTTATGGTGTCATGTGTCTCGGTGCTGCTTTAATGGCATTGTTGGGTAAATGGGCCTGATTGTTAAGGATTTCTCAATCCAAGATTCATATAGAGTGATACTTCTGACTCTTAGAAGCAACATTTAATAAAAATATAATAATACATTTCCAAGTACTGATCTATTTAATATATATAATATTTACTACGTAGTATTATATTGGCCCGTGTATACCTGTATATAAGAAATTAAGGCATGGTTTAAATATTTATTAATTAACTGATAAATTAAAATATACATATACTCTTTACTTATATATAATTTCAATATAATAGATATATTATAATAATAAATTTGGAAAAAAAATCAGTGAAGCAAATTAATATATGTACTTATATATATATTAAATAATAAAATTACAAAAAAAAGAATTTTTAAATTTCCAATATCTATAAATTAAATTAAATTAAATTAAATTAAATTAAATTAAATTAAATTAAATTAAATAAAATTAAATTAAATTAAATTAAATTAAAAATTTATTAACATATATATAATTAAAATATAACGCGTCAATAAGTGATATATATTTAAATTTATTCTAATACATAGGCTCTGGATACATCTGTAGAATATAAATTATATTTGAATATATTTAAAATATACTTGGCAGATTATTAATTTATACTGAAAACTGGGCGAAGAAAAAACCAATATGAAATGTATTAATTGTTTATAAACTAAATACGGCAAATATACGTGCTTATAATATAGGGTTAGATTTAATCTATATGTAATCTATACGTTAATATTTGAAAATTCAGATTCACGTCCATAATTTTAAAAAACGTAATAACAGGAACACTTTCACAGTGAGTGTGTATTATTAAGCTCACAGTCCCAAGAAAAGGAAAGTTAGTTCAGTGGTAGAATAAGTGCCTTCCAAGCACTAGGCATGGGTTCGATTCCCGTACTTTTCAATTAATTTTTTTTTAAATTTGGCCTTTCAATTTTTCACGTGCTAATTTATTTTGCACGTTGAATAATGCCAGATGATATTCCAGTAATCGACGAATAATAACATCATATGAGAGAGAAGCATCCAATTAAAGTGGTTTATAACAAACATCTATTTATTTAATTTTTTACTATAGAAATTATTATCAATTCAAAATCCTGGAAAGAGAAATAATGGCACCAAAATCTTCCAAGAAAGCTGCTGCTAAGAAACCAGAGTCTGGTATAGTTGGTCCTGCCTCCTTACTGAGATCAGCCTCTCTATCCAATCTATTTGGTGGTGGTAATTCCAGAAAGAGACACCTAGAGGAAGATTCCAACAATGAAGATGAAGAAAATGAATTTTCTGAATCTGAAGATGAAGTTCCAACCAAGAAAAGAAAGACAGAATTAGATGTCAAGAGAGCTAAATTTCTTGAGAACGAACGAAAATTTGATGAAGAGTTGCCAGAAGAATACAGAAAGTTTAGACCTACTGGCTACAGATTCAACTTACCTTCTACAGATAGACCTGTCAGAATCTATGCTGATGGTGTCTTTGATTTATTTCACTTGGGTCACATGAGACAATTGGAACAATCCAAGAAGGCTTTGCCAAACGTTGAACTTATTGTTGGTGTCCCATCAGATTTCGAAACACATAAAAGAAAGGGTCTTACTGTTCTTTCCGACTATCAAAGATGTGAAACCTTGAAGCATTGTAAATGGGTCGATGAAGTCATTGCTGATGCCCCATGGTGTGTCACTGAGGAATTCTTGAAGAAGCACAGAATTGATTATGTTGCTCACGATGACTTACCTTATGCTTCTGCAGATTCAGACGATATTTATAAACCAATGAAAGAAAAAGGAATGTTTTTGACAACACAGAGAACAGATGGTATTTCTACATCTGACATTATCACTAAGATCATAAGAGATTACGACAAGTACTTGATGAGAAACTTTGCCAGAGGTGCCACCAGACAAGAATTGAACGTTTCTTGGTTGAAGAAAAACGAGTTGGAGTTCAAGAAACACATCAATGACTTTAGATCATACATGAAGAAGACCAACCAGAACATCAACAATGTCTCCAAAGATTTGTACTTTGAAGTCCGTGAATATCTTTTGAAGAAGTCCATCTTATCCGAAGGTAACAGGCTTAAGAACAAGAAGAGAACCATTAGCCCAGCTGCAGATTTCGCTGCCAGTTTCACCGGCGAGAGAAAACTGTTGAAGTCAAAGCAACAACAGAAACAAGAGCAAAAGAAACCTGCATCGTTCATAGAAAACTTCAAGGACTGGATGCAGAAAACTGATAGTATCATAACAGGAAACCACCCAGATTCTGATGACGAACAACAGAATGACGATGATGATGATGACGAAGAAGATGAAGACGACGAAGAAGAAGAAGTTGGCGATAGTAAGGAAAAAGAAAATGAATCAGGTTCAGAATCAGAAACTGGTTCTCAAAGTTCTAAAGTCTAAATAATAATATGTATCCCTCAATTATTTGCAATGAAATAGCTGCTTTTTTTTTTTT
>JADIOT010002631.1:17096-29780 GCA_018343995.1 Waltiozyma sp. UFMG-CM-Y6624
AAGTCCATCTTATCCGAAGGTAACAGGCTTAAGAACAAGAAGAGAACCATTAGCCCAGCTGCAGATTTCGCTGCCAGTTTCACCGGCGAGAGAAAACTGTTGAAGTCAAAGCAACAACAGAAACAAAAGAAACCTGCATCGTTCATAGAAAACTTCAAGGAGTGGATGCAGAAAACTGATAGTATCATAACAGGAAACCACCCAGATTCTGATGACGAACAACAGAATGACGATGATGATGATGACGAAGAAGATGAAGACGACGAAGAAGAAGAAGTTGGCGATAGTAAGGAAAAAGAAAATGAATCAGGTTCAGAATCAGAAACTGGTTCTCAAAGTTCTAAAGTCTAAATAATAATATGTATCCCTCAATTATTTGCAATGAAATAGCTGCTTTTTTTTTTTTACAAAGAGAACTATATGAAGTACTAAATACCAACTTTGAAATGTTTATAAACCAGGAATTCAATTGGGATTTCAATGAATGTTTTAATAGGCAGCTAGGTAAATTGATCTAAAAAAAAAATTTTTTTTTTTGAAATGTATATTTACCAAACAAACAAACAAAAAAAAAACAATATAAAATAAGGCTTTTTTATATATGTACATGAAACACCATCGCGTTATTGATTCTCCCCCCCCCCGAACCAAAAGAGGACTTGAGAGCCTAAGCTCTAGCAGATTGTATCATTTGTTCAACCTTGGCAGCTTCTTCTTCTCTAGCTTGCTTCAATAAGGATTTGAATTTGGACTTTCTTTCCTTAGAATTGACAGGCTTTTGAACAGTGATGTTAGGAGCAGTAAATTCTAATTTGCTCAAGTCTAAATGATGTGGGTTGTAGTTGTTGATTTCGCCAGTCTTTAAGTATTTTTCAAAATATTGGAAAAGTTCAGCACCGTTAGATAACTTGGTTAATTGGAAATCAGGTATCAAATGACCAGATTTGGATTGAATAGCTAAGGTGTAATCAAATCTCAACTTGAGGTCAGATAGGTTGATATCTGAAAGAGATGTGACAGGGGTTTGAGTCAAATTGGTGTATGTTTCTAATAATAAAGTTTGAAATTCAGCAGAATCAATGATCTTTTGCTTGTTTAACCAATGTTCGATTTTAAAGCCTTGTAATCTTTCCTCTAAAGGCTTTGATTCGTATTCCGGTTTGATCTTTCCGATAAATTCGATCTTTTGTATTTTCTTCAATTCAACCTTATCATTTTCAGCATCGGCAATAACCTCTTTGATATCTTTGGCCTTTTCAACATTTTGTTTGGCTTCTTGATCCTTCTTGTGTTGGAACCAGTCCATGAATCCCAGTCTCTTTGAGGAAGTATGTATTAGTCTGAGTTGACCTCTTGTTTGTCTGATCATCATTATTTTTTTGTTTTTTTTTTTTTGTTTGGGGGAAATAAAATAAGTTCGTTTAATTCTCGATGATGTTCCAGAGGTAAATCTCTCTACTTCAAAAGAAGGTTTTAATTTTTCATTCAAATCGTCCGTCAATTATTTTTCTATATGGTGTCCGGATGGGTTTTTAGACTTACCGTAGACTTCCTAATTGGGAATATAAAAAGAGAATCACAAAGATATCGTTGCCTTTATCGAACAAAAAACGACAACCCGCATAACACTTATGAGAAGTTAAAATTCTTTAAAACAACAACAATAAAACATTTGCAAGATTATTTACAACAAAACAGTTTGGCTACTCTAAAGTATCACCCACCTTTTTTTTTTTTTTTTTTTTTTGGAACAGTTTACTAGGAAAGTTAATAAGCAAAATGGGTATCTGCTTTTCATGTCTCAATGGGGCACACGACGATGACACAGCTTCAAGAATAGACGAGACTTCTCCATTACTGGACGACTCAACTCAAAACCAATACGATGAAGCCACCATGATAATGAAGAGACAGGAGGAGCTTAACCAAATTGTCAATGAAACCAATGAAAACCTTATTGACATAAATACATTTTTCAGTACAACAGCCACTGATCTTACAGAACTCTCTTTGAGGAGATGTGATGATATCAATGACGATTTGAAAGACCGTTCACAAAGGTCCAACAAGGTAGCGAATGACTACTATGACGAAGAAGAAGAAGAAGAAGAACAACAACAAAACTATGACGATATGGACGAAGACGAGCTTTTGAGACTGGTGACCGAAGAAACTAAGATAGTTAAGAGTGGTCCGCTAATAGAACAGTTTGATTAAAAGTAAGCACAAAAAATAAAAAGAAAAAAAAGAAATCATTGCACCATATACTTTAATTAATTATTTGTACCATATATATATATATATATATTTTTGTTCAATTGTAGAACCTTTCAAACTAAGGAAAGAACTTTAGAGATGTGGTTCTTACCAATTCTTGTAGTGTGTGTCGCGTTCTGTCAGGGTCAAAGAAAAAAAAAAAAAGATGTCTTTTCTGAAAAAGCCAAAAAAACAAAACAAAACAAAGATAAACAAAAAGACCTTTTTATAGATTTTTCAGAACTATCTATATATATATATATCCAACAAATGTCACTAAAGGTATCTAAGAGGAAAATTTCTGTTTCAGGGCCACATAATAATAATAATAATAATGCTAAGAAGGCCAAACTAGGCAATGACCTGACTCAATTCATGTACTCTACTTTGAAGTCTCTTAATGAGTTGAAGGATCAGTCAAATTTTAAATTGAATGCCTACTTTGTTAAGATGCCTCCAAAGAAAGATTATCCAGAATACTATTCGATTATTCCTCAGCCAATATCTCTCCATGAGATCAAGGGTAAAGTTGATACTGGCTCTTATACCACTACAGAAGATTTCCTCGCTGATTTTGTTCTTCTAAATTCAAATGCTCATACATTTAATGAAAAAACCAGTATTGTTGCCATCAACGCTAAAAAGATTCTTGATTTTGTCCAAGATCAAGTAGATCAATATAATCAAGCACAAAAGGAAGTAGATTTAAATAAAGATGATTCATCCAATGTTGAACAGCCTATTGAAGTCAAGGAAGATCAACCTAAAAAAACCCCAAAGATTAAACTTAGACTTACAACATCTTCAAAAGAGTCCGTCCCTGCTAAACAGCCAGAGACAGAAACAGAAGCTTTACCTCCTCAAGTAAAGATCCCAACTAAATTATCCATTAAAACTAAAACATCAACCAAGACAAAGACACCAACTAAGGAAAAGTCCAAATCCAACATATCTTTCCTCAAAACTAATTTCCTTAAAATTATCCAAGAAATCTCAGATTTTGAAGTTGAAACTGTTAAAATTGCAGAACCTTTCTTAGAGGAAGTTGACACGGAGTATATTCCTGATTATCTTGAGGTTATTTCACACCCAATGGCCTTGAATACCATCAAATCTGGCGTCATCAAAAATAAGTATAAGACCATTGATGAGTTTGCTGAAACCGTAGATCAAGTTTGGAAAAATGCCCAGATCTATAACGATGAGGATAATTTATTGTATCAAGACGCTGCTCTTTTGAGGAAGTTTACGAATGACAAGATTGATCAGTTGAAAGAAGAGTTTAATGCTTTATCATCTAACACCGAACAAGATCCATCAACCACTTCTAAACCTGAAGAGACAGCTGAAGAAGAGCCAGTATTAGAAGTAAAAGAAAATTTAGTGGAACCAGCAGCAGCAGCAGAACAATCAAAGATAACTGAAGACGCACACACAGTGACTACTCCAGTAGTTGCCCCTGCACCTAAAAAGAGAGGTAGACCACCAAAGATTAAAAACCCAGAAGAAATCAAAGAGAAGAAACTTGCCAAACTTGATGCCACGATAAACCTTATCAATGAACAATTGTCATCACTCGAAGCTGATTTTGCCGAAAAACAAGAACAAGAACAAGTTTTGAAAGAAGAAACCGAGGAAGATCAAGAGGTCAAACCAGAACTATCAGAAATTGAAAAATTAAGAAACAATTTAAACCTAAATAGACGTCAAACCTTACCGCCATCATCGATTCAAATAATCGAAGAGATTGCAATCACATCTTCTCGTTCCAATTTCAAACAAACTTTAAAACAATCCACATTACCTTTGTTCCAATCTTGGTTCGAATACAAATTCAAATCGCAATCCAAAATACCTACTAATCACTTCACATTTACTCTACCACAACAGCAAGGCTCCATCACATTTGATGCTGGGATGAATAAAGATCTTGTTCAGAGAAAGTTTCAATCGGTATTCTCTGTGAATGGAGAGAAGATTAATGTCAGCCCAAGCATCCATTATGCGGATTCAGATGAAGATTTCCATGCCTTATATGAAGTCAAGCTTGCTTCCGGTTTGAACAAATTGTCATACGAAGTTACATTGATGAAGACAGAGAACCTTGAAGAAGATATGACAAGGTTGAGAACTGTCCCTCAGAAGGATTATTCAGTTTCAAATAATGGAAATGTGGATTCAAACAGTATTGGTACTGATATTATTGATAATACCATTGAAAAGGTTGAAAAATTCTCCGTTTGGGTTCAAGTTGTTTGATTTATATATGAGATATTAAAAGATTTTTAAAGAGGAACTTAATATACAAAAAAAAAAAAAAAGTAATAATATAAAAAATTTAACCCTAATTCTTCTTATCAAAAAGATCACGTTTATTTTGGTTTTACCTAATAGGGAAAACTAGACCTGCCAGTTAATCGCGGGTTCATGCGCCCCTTTTCAAATCATCACAAAATAATATAAACTAAAATCAAGGATAACTATTTAAATAATTATTTCTCTCAAAAAAGAAAGCCCCCTCCCCCCAAATTCTCTTAAGAGTCCCAAGATGTCCACAACAACACCTCAAAAGAAAAAGCAGTCTTCAACAGCTTCAAGTTCCATCTCCTCTGGTGGTCCAACCGTTCAAAATTTAGACTCTTCAGCTCTTGATTCTAGAAAAAGACAAAGCAAAAGGGATGAAGCTATCAGACGTCGTGTTGAAAATGATCTCAGTAAGAAAAGATTTACCAAGAATGTTGCCGTTTCTTCAAAGAGACGTTCAAAGAACTATTCCCCTGGATCTGTTCTTTCTTTAAAGCCATCCGAAGCTGTGATTTGTAAGCCCAACTATACCGTTTATGAAGCTGCACAATTAATGGGAGCTAAGAGAGAAAATTGTATCTTGGTTGTTGATGAGGATGAACATCTTTTGGGTATATTCACAGCTAAAGATCTTGCATTCCGTGTTGTTGGGAAGGGGTTAAACGCTGCTTCTGTTACCATTGATCAAATCATGACACCAAATCCGTTATGTGCCACCATTGATACGTTGGCATCTGAAGCATTAAACCTTATGGTGCAAAGAGGCTTTAGACATCTTCCAGTTTTGGATGATAATAATGCCATAGTGGGTGTTCTAGATATCACTAAATGTTATCAAGAGGCTATGGAAAAATTGGAAAGAATGTATGAATCTTCTAAGAAACTTCATGATGCCTTGGAAGGTGTTCATATTGAAATGGGTAATCAACAACCTTCTCATGTGATAAGATATTTTGAAAGTTTGAAATCAGTTATGAGTGGTCCTACTTTAGAAACAGTGTTAGATGAAAACACTTTACCTTCATATGTTAATGTTAAGACCTCTGTTTTTGATGCTGCTGCCTTAATGAAAGAAAATCATACAACAGCTGTGTTAGTCAAAGATGGCAATGAGTCTGTTGCTGGTATTTTCACTTCTAAAGATGTTGTTTTGAGAGTGATTGCTGCTGGATTGGACCCTAAAACTGTATCTGTTATTAGAGTTATGACTGCCCAACCAGATGTTGCCTCCAAGGATTTGACTATTCAAGCTGCATTGAGAAAGATGTTTGATGGTCACTATTTAAACTTACCTGTTATTGAAGATGACGAGATCATTGGGATTGTGGAAGTTTTAAAATTGACTTATTCTACTTTAAATCAAATTTCTATGATGAAATCTAATGATGATGAAGATTCGAATGCTGAAGGCCCAGCATGGAATAAGTTTTGGACTTCTTTAGAAAATGAAACCGAATCAATCACTTCTGATTCACATTTGGACCACAGTGCCCCTGAGATCACCCAAAGTGAGATCAATCAATTCTCCTTCTCAAATCTTAAAGCCAACGAAGAAATTGTTCCAAATGATTCTGTCTCTGTCACAAATGACAACTACTCTAACCATATCCAAAGCTCTTCTATTGGCAATTTTAAAGAAAAAGAACAAGATTTTGAGAATATTCCATACCAATTCAAGTTCAAATCCCCAAGTGGTAGAAATCATAGAATTAGTGTCAAACCTGTTGATGGTATAAATAATTTAAGGGATTTAATTGTCTCCAAATTGAACTCTTCAGAATTACAGCTGTTGGATCAAGATAATTTCGCAATCAGTTATGTTGATGACGAAGGTGATATCGTTGCCATCACAAATGACCAAGATCTTATTGATTGTGTTCTCATTAATAAAATTAATTCTAAACTTGAAAAGGCGGATCTATTCATCCATCATCCAGATGAAGAGATCAATTTGGAAGATTTTTTTGCTTCCAAGAAGAAACCACATAATTCAAAATCTACTATCAATGATGCATCAAAGGGCCAATTTATTGAAGGTGTTGCAAATGAAATCGTCTTGGGTGGTGGTGTCTTCTTTGTAGGTGTTGCTCTGGTTCTTGCCTTCGCTCTAGGAAGATCAAAGCACTAGAAATATAATACTATAGATTAACCGGTTAAGAATTATTATTTTTATAGATCCATATATATATATATATATATTCATGTTACAACTTAGAATGAAAAAAAACAAAAAAACTCTTCGTATAATATAAAATTATAGTGATTAATCTGTAGACGTATCCTATTTTAAACTGTCTTTTTTCAACTCTAAAGCAGTACCAACAAAGAATTTAGGATCTTTACAATCTCTTGGAGTATCTCTGATAACATCATCAACGTTCCATCTTGGTTTAGAACCATCAAGAGAACCACCAGCAATACCAGAACTAAATTTCAAGAACAATTTGTCACCAACTTCAGATAAATGCCTCAACAAATAATCGATATCTTCCTTGGTTAAACTGGCAGAAACACAGAGTCTAACTCTGGCGGATGGCAATGGTGTAGCTGGATAACCAACAACAACGACGGCAATCTTTCTTCTATAAAGCATTCTGGAGAAGGCTGGTAACTTGGCCGGAGCATATAACATCAATGGAATGACTGGAGAATCATCAACACCATATACAATGAAACCTAGTCTTTGAAGACCCAATCTAAGGTATCTGGAATTGAAGGCAATTCTTTCCAATCTTTCAGCACCTTCGCCTGGGTTGATATCACCCATAATGATCTTCATTGAGGTGTAAATCTGAGTCAAAACAGGAACTGGGATGGCTTCACTATAATTCTGAGCATTCATGTCTAATCTTAGTCTATCTGTGATTGCTTGCGAAGCAGCAATGTAACCACCGGCAGCACCAAATGATTTGGTGAAAGTACCCATTAAAATATCAACATCCTTAGGATCAATACCGAAATAATCACAAACACCACGACCTCTTGGACCAATAGCACCGACAGAATGAGCCTCATCAACGAAAAGGTAAAATTTGTACTTCTTTTTCAATTCAATCAATTTTGGTAAGTTGGCCATGGTACCTTCCATAGAATACAAACCTTCAACAGCAACGATAATCTTCTTCCAAGGTCTATGATTTCTTGGTTGACCTTGAGAAATTTGTTCTTGTAATAATTTTTCCAATTTAACCATATTATTATGTGGAAAGGATTTGACGGAACAACCTGATAATCTGACACCAGTTCTAATAGAGGTATGGTTAAGTTCATCGGAGATAATCAAACATTTCTTATCTAACAAAGAGGAGAATAAAGAGGCATTGGTAGCGTAACCCATAGAAACTAAAATAGAATCATCCTTGCCAATGAATTCAGCAATGGTCTTTTCAACCTTAAGATGTAAATCAGTAGTACCAATAGTGTTTCTAGTACCACCAGAACCAACACCGTAGAGTTCAACAGAGGAAATAGATTCATCAGTACAGACACCTTCAGATTGAGCGAAACCCAAGTAGTTGTACGAGGACAAATTTAAACAAGTGGAAATGGAACCAGGATAGGTGAAGTAGGAGTTGTAATCATGAGCATCTCTATCAATACAATTTATCAATCTTCCTGGAACACCACAAGTTGGTCTGGCAAAACAATCATCAATCTTTTGCTTCAATCTTCTGATGTAAAAAGATTCAAACTTGGAATACCATGGAGCCAATCCATCTTGCTCCAAAAGATCTTTGTAAAGATAAGGTCTGAATGTTATACCTAAGAAATCCTTGATGTGACCAACGATAATAAGAATTAAGTAATTGAGATAGGTGATAATGTAAACGTAATATGGAGGGTCGTCTTCAATTGGATCTGGTAAGGCTTTACCGTTTCTGGAGACTGTTTTGTAACGGTAATCTTGAGAGGTTAAAGAACCGAATTCGTTCTCTTGTTTATCTTCTTTGGAGAGAAAAGAAAGATCAACCTCTTTTATGTATTTGGACATTTTCTCTCTCTTTTTTTCTTTGGAAACAAGAAAGAAAGAAGTTCGTATGAATGTAATATACTTGGATGAAGATTAGATTTGTCAATTATTCAAATAATGAAACAATTTTTTTTTTAATATTATTATTGTTGATGCCAAGGGGGGGAGATAATAAAAATAGGGGAACAACGAAAACAAAGGTGGTGGAAAGAAAAAGAGGAAAAGTGCTTAATCAAGATAAGAACACTGTTTTAGAGACTCTAGGATTGGCGATCAAAGTTGACAGTTTTATCACCAAAGTTTTGAGAATCAAGAGATCGTCTGTTATTTAATTATTTTTACCTTACTTTTACAATACGGTTGATTCCCCCTATATATTTTTGAAGCTGTTTTGATGGATTTTTTCAGCAGCTATAAACGCAACGCGAAAATTCACGCAATTGAATATAGACGAATAGCCGAGTAGCCTGCTATTGAAGTAATCTGAGAAAGAATTAAAATAAGATATCAAAACCATCAAATATATGTAAATATATATTTAATGGAGAACTCAATTATTTGTTAAATATTTGGCCTTTCTATCATTGATTTATGGTTACAAGGTTTAGATAATTACCTAGTATGGCCATGTATGTATGCCGTATAACTTTCAAGCTCTAAAACTTGAAGATGCGAAACACTGCAGTAGGGTAACCTACAAATACTTGAAGTGAGAAACGTTCATCATAGTAGGCTTTTATAAGAAAGCTCGTGTGGCGTAATGGCAACGCGTCTGACTTCTAAGCAAGTTAGTTTATCAGAAGATTCTGGGTTCGACCCCCAGCATGAGTGAGCTTCTTAATCTTTTTTTTTATCCCGTTAATATTCCTATATTAAGGCTGTACTTTTTTTATTTTTTTTATTTTTATTTATGGAGTTACTGACTCAAGAAGGTTTAGGTAACCGAAGACTTACAATTACTTTAAAGATGTATTTGAGGGTTTACATGTAATTCGAAACATTATGTGCTGTTAGGGACACGCGTCTTTGGCTCGGAATTAAAATTACAAAACTGTTTACATTCATGATTTTTTAAAGAATCAATAAAAGTGGATCAATTCTTTTTAAAACACATAAGTTTAAATGATAGGAGATTCACACCTCTCAACAGACATTTCATTGGGGAATCTACCCAATCCTAAACAAGTCTCCAATATCACACCATCATCTCAATCTTCAGTATTACTTCCCAACTTTGAAAAATTCACAAGTACAGAATGGAATTCATTAGATTCTGATAAATCCAACATATGGTTGGAAACTCTACAAGCATATTTTACGTTGACATTAGTTGGTCTCTGTATTGGCTCGGTAGCTGCAGTATTGAACATATTAACAGAATATTTCTCTGGAATAAAACTGGGTTATTGTTCCGAGAATTTCCTTTTGAATGAGTCGTATTGTCCTGAAGGTCAATGGCATACATATCCGTTATCTATTCATGGTTATTTGATATTCATAACTATTTCTTTGATATTAAGTTCTGTTGCATGTGGTTCAGTTCTTAAATTTGGTCCCTTGGCTGCAGGTTCAGGAATATCTGAGATCAAATGTATTGTTTCAGGATTTAGATATGATTCCTTTCTAGAATGGAAAGTCTTTGTCATGAAGGCTATTGGGTTGCCATTAGCAATTGCTTCAGGTTTAAGTGTGGGGAAAGAAGGTCCCTCTGTTCATTATGCTGTTTGTGTTGGTAGTTTGATATCTTTATTCGTTTCCAAGTTAAAAGGAATGAAACAGGGTGAATTAGGTGTTAAATACAGAAATATATTAGTTGCTTCTTCAGCTGCTGGTGTTGCCGTTGCATTTGGCTCTCCAATGGGTGGGGTTCTATTCTCAGTGGAAGAGATATCCAACTCTTTTGATTTGAACACTATGTGGGAGAGTTATTATTGCTCTTTGGTGGCTGCTGCTATTCTTCAATTCTGGAATCCTTTCAACAACGGCAAGATTGTGATGTTCGAAGTGACGTACGATAGAGACTGGAGTCTATATGAAATTCCATTGTTCATGATCTTGGGGGCCTTTGGTGGTATCTATGGGATTTTTATAGCGAAGTTCAACGTCAAAGCAGTCAATTTTAGAAAGAAATATCTTTCAGCAAACCCACGCCGTGAGATCTTTGTCTTAACCTTCTTCACAGTGGTAATTGCGTACTGGAACATATTCCTGAAGTTAGATATGACTGAATCCATGCAGTTGTTATTCCAAGAATGTACAAAGGAATCTGCTCAAGCCAAATCTTTGTGTGAGGTTTCTTCTCCCTTTACAGTCTTTTTCAACATCATTTCACTTTTGATGGCCTGTGTAATACGTATGGTATTTACCATTTTCACATACGGGGCTAAAGTTCCAGCAGGTATCTTTGTTCCATCAATGGCATGTGGTGCTACTTTCGGTAGAGCATTAGGGATCATAGTACAAATGTTTCAAGAAAAATTATCAGAAGATTGTTCCGTATCAACAACATGTGCTAATCCAGGTGTCTATGCCTTCTTAGGGGCTGCTTCTGCCCTGAGTGGGATCACACATTTGACGGTATCTGTTGTCATCATTATGTTTGAATTGACTGGGGCGTTGAAATATGTGATTCCTACCATGATATCTGTAGCTATTACCAAGATTATCTCAGACACATTTGGCTCTGGTAATGGTGGTATTGCAGATGTGATGATAATTGTCAACAAGTTGCCTTTCATTTCACCACATGTCCATCTCAATTTTAATGAAAAACAAGTTGCCGATGCCATGGTTTCCCACGATATCGTGTTTCTTGAATACTCTAAAGTTCCATCAGATCGAATTAGAAATATCTTAGACAATACCCAGTATTCCAATTTCCCAGTTCTAAATCCAAAATCCTTCACTATAAAGGGTTCAATGTCTAGAAAACAATTAAGATCTGTTTTAGAGTCAAATTCCATGGGAAATTTTATTGATATTCCCCAAATAATGAACTGCTCGCCAATTACATTGAATCCTTCAACTCCATTAACAGTTTGTTTCCAGATGTTTCTAAAACTGAATCCAAATGTGATACTGGTTCAATCCAACGATGGAAAACTACAAGGTCTTTTGACAAAGAAAGACATACTACGATATGAGTATCAATTGAATAAGAATCATTATGACGAAGAGGAAAGATCACAAACTTGGGATGATGAGGAAAGATACAATTATAAATTGGGTGTTATAGAAGACATATTCAAAGGATATTTTGGAAGATTGTTTAGAAGAGACAACCAAACATCTTCAGGTCGTTATACAACTTTATAAAGGTTGATACAGATCTGATAACATAGTATGTGCATCTTTTACGAACCAACATGTATACATATTTTAAGGACTTTTTGTAAATTATTCCCATTTTTTGTTTAAAAGCAATTACCAGATCTTTCGAACTGAAAAAAAAAAGAGGTAGAATTAAACACTCTTTAAGTTTAAATAACATATATATATATATTTAAAGATTTTTTTTTTTTTTTTGGCAACCAAGTCGCATTCAAAATTAGGGAAAGGTGAGTTTGGATCTGTCTGTCAGTAATCTGTACAATAGAAGATCATGATTACTATCAAAATATCAACAAGTATTATTGACCATCACACACTTTATTAGATTTGGATAAACTGATTGATATCTGGGCTGTTGGTTATATTGCATATGCTTCATTAACAGGTGAAACTTTATTTGATGGGGAAAATAATACATATGATATGTTATTTGAGATCCTGTAATAAGATGTCCTTATCCAAGATTTAGTGTTGGCTCAACAGAACAAATGATATTGGGAAAATAGTGAAAACAAAGGAATAAAATTCGATATGAATAGATGAGTTGCCCCATATTTCACCTTTGAAGATTTTGCAAATAGTTTTAACTATGATAAACATGAAAGTTTTAAGAAATCAATTAGAATGTTGGTTGAAGTAATACAGAAATGTCTAATGTGAGATCCTTCAAAAAGGGCAACCGCT
This sequence comes from Waltiozyma sp. UFMG-CM-Y6624, assembly GCA_018343995.1. NCBI lineage: Eukaryota > Fungi > Ascomycota > Saccharomycetes > Phaffomycetales > Wickerhamomycetaceae > Waltiozyma > Waltiozyma sp. UFMG-CM-Y6624. The sequence goes on from JADIOT010002631.1 coordinate 29,641, forward strand.
GAAGAACTTTTAAACATGTATTACTTCATAAACAAAAAAAAAAAAAAAGTACTTAATAAATTTTTAAACAGCCTATGTACCCTTCTATTTTTCATTTGTATTGTAAAGTATTGAAGCTGTATAATCATCTTATGATCGGG
>JADIOT010002632.1:0-18060 GCA_018343995.1 Waltiozyma sp. UFMG-CM-Y6624
TATTTTTTTTTTTTTTTTTTGATTTTATTTATGCTAATTATTATCATTGTATTAACTCTTGATAATCAGGACCTTCTTTTTTTTTGGTGGGGGGAGAAGGTTAGAACCGTTTTCAAAGTAACTACAATATTTGATTGCGTTGTAATATCAATAATTAAGTTAACTATAAAATTAGTAACTCAAATTTAAATGATATCTTATACGACAAAAATGTTTGGAGCAAATCGAGACAACTAATACTAACAAGTTGACTTTGGAAGGCTTAATTTTCAAAAAAAAAAAAAAAAAAAAAAAAAAAAAAAAAACCTTTTAATTTCGTAGTAGTTTTTGTGTCACAAATCACAAAGAAGGACTTGAAATTCCGGATTTGACCAGATCTTTCACGTGCATAATAAAACATTCCGTATTTCAGATTTCTAGTTGACTCAGAATCTTAATTAACCTGGTAAGGGACACATTATAATTTTATTTTATTTTTTGACCCGATGGAGTTTATCTGAAATTCAACAAAAGTGTCTTCATGGTTTGTATCGTAATTGATCCCTTAAGAAGAAGTAAATATAACTTTTTACACACTGTAAATAGATTATAGATCTATACATATATAATTTTTCTATGTTCAAGAACCAAAAATTGGTGTATGATATGAAATTGAGGACATATTTTAAAAGACCTCTTGTTAGAGATACTAGTCCTATATCTATCTATAGCCGTTTAAAAAAAAAACTAAATAAAATTGAACCTTTAAAACAAACTGATTTTGTAATTCTGGCCAATAAGATATTTGGAATTAATTTTAATTTCATAAGTCGTTCACAATTGATTAAAACATGTCTTGGATCTTATTTTTGTTTACGGGCCATCAACTGATGTTTGAATCAAAAAAAAAAAAAATAAAAAAAAAATCTTTGCGCGATCAAATGCGGGCGGGACTCAATCGAGTCAAAAAAAAAAACATCCACTTCGAACTATGAAGAAGAGGGGTGCTTACTGTTTCAAGGAGGGGTGGGACAGGTTTATCCAGGCGGAGACAAGTCTTTGAAAATAGGCGGGCGGCTTTTTTTTTTTGTGGCGCGCCTGCCTAGACACGTTTCTGTTCAGCCTGGCATAGGAACAGAGAGAAGCGCTGCATCATCAATCTTAAAAAAATGTAAATGATGATTTGAAATATTTTTTTTTTTTTTAATATTTCGAAATTTAAGCTATGACCCAGAAAGAAATAAAATAAATCTTTTTCTTAGTTGTTTGATTCGTGTCTTACTGTGTCCACTTGTTATAGCCAACCCACCCAGCGTTTGTTACAATCCTTGTTCCAAAGCTGTCTCTATATTTCAATATTCAATCACATTTTATCTTATCATTAGGTTAATTTGCTTATAACAATATGCAAAGATTTACTTCTCAATTCACAAAGAGAGCTTCTGCTTTCACTGCCAGATCTACCATTTCTGGTACTATCTCCAGAAGATTCCAATCCACTACTCCAGTCCCAGCCAAGCCTTCTTTCATTAAGAAAACTGGTACTTTCTTATGGAGAGCCACCTGGATTTCTGCCTTGGCTGCCACATCTTATGTTGCCTATGCCATCTACGATGAATCCAATCCATCCAAACAAGAACCACAATCCACTAACTTACCAAACGGTGCCCCAAAGAAAAACTTAGTCATCTTGGGTTCTGGTTGGGGTGCTGTCTCTGTCTTAAAGGATGTTGATACCACTCAGTTCAACGTCATTGTTGTTTCTCCAAGAAACTATTTTCTTTTCACTCCATTATTGCCATCTGCTCCAACCGGTACCGTTTCCTTGAAGTCCATTATTGAACCAATCAGATCCATTGCTAGAAGATGTGCTGGTGAAGTCTTATACTTTGAAGCCGAAGCCACTGATGTTGACCCAGTTAAGAAAACCGTGACTATCAAGGGTACTAATGCCATCACTCAAGATTTGAACTACGACTACTTGGTTTTCGCTGTTGGTGCTAAGCCAAATACTTTTGGTATTCCAGGTGTTTATGAAAACGCTTGTTTTTTGAAGGAAATCCCAGATGCTGAACAAGTTCGTAACAGATTATTGAATAACATTGAAAAGGCTGCCAACTTACCAAAGGATGACCCAGAAAGAAAGAGATTATTAAACTTTGTTGTTGTTGGTGGTGGTCCAACCGGTGTTGAATTTGCTGCTGAATTACAAGATTTTGTTGACCAAGATTTAAAGAAATGGTACCCAAACACTGCTGGTGACATTAAGGTCTCTTTAGTTGAAGCCATGCCAAACATTTTGAACATGTTCAACAAAAAGCTAGTCCAATACACCCAAGACGTTTTCGCTGAAACCAACATTGACTTAAAATTACAAACTGCTGTCAAGAAGGTTGACTCCAAGGTTATCACTGCTCAAATTAAGGAAGCTGACGGTACTACTAGAACTGAAGAAATCCCATATGGTGTCTTAGTCTGGGCCACTGGTAACGGTGGTAGAGATGTCACCATCAAGTTAGCCAACAAGTTGGACCTTACCAAACAAACTTTTGCTAACAGAGGTTTATTAATCGACGAACAATACTTAAAGGTTCTTGGTGATGCTTCCGATTCTATCTTTGCCCTTGGTGACTGTACTTTATCCAGAAAATTCCCACCAACTGCCCAAGTTGCCCATCAAGAAGGTGAATACTTGGCCACTTTATTGAACAACTTGGCCAAGATTGATTCCTTAAAGTGGGAATTGACTCAAACTGACAACGCTGAATCCAAGGCCAAGATTCTTTCCAAGATTGACAGATTATCCAACTTCCCATCTTTTGTTTACAACCATCAAGGTGCCTTAGCTTACATTGGTTCTGAACGTGCTATTGCTGACTTATCCTGGGGTAACTGGTCCAAGATGTCCCTCTCTGGATCCTTCACCTTCATGTTCTGGAAGGGTGCTATGTTGAACATGGGTTTGTCTTTCAGATCTAGATGTTTGGTTGCTCTTGATTGGGTCAAGACCTCTATTTTTGGTAGAGATGCTTCCAACAACAACAATAACATTGAATAGAGCGTGTGTATCGCTGAAGCTTGTAATGTATAGTGGTCTATGTGTTTGTTTGTTTGTTTGTTTGTTTGTTTTTATAATCTTGCTACGTTATATAATTGGTTTACTATAGAAAACTAGAAATATTATTAATATCTTTTAATTTATTAAATATCTCTCTATATATATTCAACTTAAGTGTACCCATACCTTAAATAATAATACAAAACATTTATAACAGATATATATATATATAATCATATATATTAACAGAAATTCAACAAAAACAAAAACAGTAAATCACCAAAATCATGTAACTTTATTCCTCATCATAATCATCATCTTCTTTGATCTCTCTTCCAGCAACAGTGGTTGCTTCCAAAACAGCAACAGGTGTTTCCTTTTGCTCTTCCTCTTTGGTCTGTTCCTCTTCCTTCAATGCATCAATAGCCTCATCGGACACTTTAATAGCAGAGTCCTCCTCCTGCTGTTCGATTTGAGCTGAAACGGAACCTTCTTCATTAGTAGTGGTAACTTCACTTCTTTGTGTGACTGTAGGAATTGGACTGGAGTTCTTTGTTTCTGGGCTCTTACCATTTTTTTCAACTACGATATTGGATTTATCTTGCTGCTCTTCAACCTCAGTAGAAGATTCCACTTTTGAAGCATCATGAACATCACCACTCTTTTCATTTGAAGCAGAAGAAGATGAAGTAATAACAGCTGGAGCAGGGATTGTGGTATCATTAGGCTTTGAACTGGTGGTACTTACTTGTTCAACAACTGGACCATTCTCAGAAACATGCTGTCTCTTACTATCAGTCTGTTCAGCATCCTCAAGTTCTCTCTTTGAAGTATTACCTGCAGAAGAGACGGCAGTTGTGTCGCTTGAAGGTAGCTGATTAGCAGTGGGTTTAACAGGTGACGTTTCAGCCACTGGAACTGATTTTGGTTCAACTGGCTTAGCTGGTGTGGACTCTGTGTTACTAGTGGTTACGGAAACAACAGTAGGAGGAGTAGGAATATGGCTAGATTGTTTTTCAACTTGGGCAATGGAGGCCACTGGTGGTTGTTCTTGTTGCTGTAGTGGTTGAGATTTATCAGTTGCTGTTACAACTGGAGTCATCTGTGGAGTAGCTGTTTGAGAATTAGCCAATGTTGGAGCCTGCATTGGAGCTGAGGATTCAGTTACTGTTGGATGTGAAAGCTGTTGTGGTTGAGGAGTAGAATGTTGGGAAACAGCCTCTTGAGATGTTTGTTGTTGAGGGGCGAACTGTTGGTGTTGGGAATGAAGTTGAGGTGGAGCTTCTTGAGGCTGAGATTGGAGCTGAGGTATGTGCAATTGTTGTTGCTGCTGTTGCTGTTGTTGGTACTGATACTGATGTGGTTGTTGTTGTGGTTGTTGCATATGTTGTTGTGGTTGTGTCAATGCCCCAGGAGCACCTGGTTGTAAAGGTCCGCCCAATTGTTGTGGTTGAGGCTGACCTTGTTGATGTTCAGCGATCATATTTTCAGGAAGTCTCAATTGTTGTTGAGGGGGTGGAGGTGGTGGCACGCCACCATTGACACCACCTTCCTTTTGATATTTTGTCAATTGTTCTAATCTTGCTTGAATATGCGGATTGTTTGGGTCTAAAGTAGCAGCTTGTTTATAGGCATCTAGAGCATCGCTTATTTGGTTGTTGCATGTTTCGTACAATGTACCCAAGTCGTACCAGACTTCAGAGATGTAAGGATTCAATCTGATGGCTCTTGTGTAGGCATCAAGAGCATCACGGTACTGAGAAATTTGGTAATACAAAACACCAATGGAGCACCAGAAAGTTGGGTTTCTAGCATCTCTATTGACAGCTTGTTGGAAGGCATCATAGGCAGCAGTGTAATCAGCACGCGACATGTGAACTCTACCAAGATGATACCAGGTATGAGCATCAGTTGCGTCAAATTCTAAGGATTGGGTCAAGAGAGCAATAGCAACAGCTGCATCAGCAAAGGTGGCACCGGTTTGAGAGTAAAGACAGCCTAGTTGTTGTAAGACTTTGGCGTGTTTTGGATTAACAGCTAGGACCTTCTGATAAGCATCCCTGGCACCATTATAGTCACGTTGTTGTTCTAAAACGGCACCGATTTGGAACCAGATATCAGCTTGAGTCAATGGAGCTGGTGGATTGTTTAAAATATATCTGAAACATTCCAAAGCTTGACCTAACTTTTGTTCATGTTTATAAATAATCCCTAATCTAAAGTAAATCTCATTGGCCTTCTCAAAGTTCTGGTCCAATTCAAGGACTCTTCTAAAAGCTTCTTCAGCGTATTCCAAAGAACCATAACGATCATACAAAATACCAATCCCATGCCATAACTTTGGAACGTTTGGATTATTGAGATGATATAAAGCTTGTTGATATGCAGCATAGGCTCTTTGCAAATCATCCAACATCAAATAACAATGGCCTAATAATCCCCAAGTTTCTCCAGCATCTGGCTTTGATGACAAAGCACGTTGATATAGTTCGGCGGCTTTTGCAAACATGTCACGTGTTCGGTAGAGGTTTGCCAGGGCCGTTAGTGATTGTGGAGAATTTGGAGCATATTTCAGACTGTTGTCATAAGCTATGGCAGCTCTGTCAATGTCCCCTATAGCTTCTGCTAAGGAACCAATCGACAACCACGTATCAGATGTAGCATTGTCCAAGGCTTCAAATGGACCTCTTGGTTGTTGTTGTTGTGTCGGTTGAGGTTGGGACTGTGACTGTAAAGTGGCAACTTGTTGTGGCATTTTTGAGAGATACTCGATTAATGTATTATCAGATTATGCAGTGAGTGTTCTTTTCTTCTTCTTCTTCTTTCTCTAATTAATGAAAGGGTTTGAACGGCAATATAAAATTAAGATTCTGGGGTATTAAAAGATCTTTAGCAAATTGATATCTGGCCACGAAGAGGGGTTTATCTTTGACAATGGTAGGTTTTGTAGTCGGTCTCGAAATAATGTGGAAGGGCGATTGTGATTGGTTATGCAAAGAAGTGTTAGTGGGTGGGTTATGATATTAAGTCTAGTGTAGTGGTAAGTTGCTGGTTTTATTTTTGTTTTTTTGTTGATGTTGGCGGATGTCGTTGGCAATTTTAGTTTTGATGTCGTAGAAAAATCCCACGGGAGCGAAAAAAAAACAAGAAATTATAGGGAAAAAAAAACCGACGCAGCCAAACCGCCGCCGCAAAGTTATGCACTGTTGCCCCAAGTGGTGTATCTTAAGGCTAAACCATTACCCGGATTTAATCGGACATTTACAGGTTATATAAAACTTACTATTTTATGAACTGCTTCAAGTTACAATATTAAAAGAAAAAAAAACTTTATCTTTGTTACTTATAGTGGAATCAGTTATTTATACATACATAGAATTTTGGTTTTTTTTAAAAAAAAAACTCTAGGTTAAAAAAAAAATGCTTCTTAAGTCATTTTTTGTTTGTTGTTTTTTTGCATGATGTGAAGTTGCAGCATCTATGAGATCGCGCACACAAGGTTCTCTAGGTACGTCTAATTTACTCGCAGAATAGGTAACCCGGACGAAGTGTTTTCTGTTGGAATTTTTACCCCAAGCACCTTGGGGGGCCAGTGGAATTTGGCAGACAAAGTATCCTAGGGTAAGCCGCTTATTAAAAAAAAAGCTTAGAACAATTCTGGGCAGACTCCCAACTCTCCCCTGAATTATACGGAGGGAAATCTCTAACAAGAACTCTCCATTTTTGTATGTTTATTGATTGCAAATGGTTTCTTTTATTCAAGAGTTAATTATGTTTTATTTTTATATTTTTTTTTTTTGATTTCTTCTTTGCTGAATTACTAGAGAGCTGTTGGAAAAGAAATTGTCTACGAAAGAAAAAAATAATTAGGAATTTGTTTAAACCTTTTCCTCAATAGTTGACGCGTTCACTGCTTCCGCGCGCCAAGACAAGTTTACTGAAAGTTTAAGATCTTGGCTATCCTAAATTGTATATTATTTGATGCTTCTTTGCGAAAATTTGCTTAATCCTTCTAAAATCTTGTAGGTGAAGTTTGTGTGTTAAGTATATATACAAACCCAAAAAAACAGCTCTACTTTAGTATGATATCCATTTCGAAATATATCTATGATTAACTATATTCTTAAATTAACCGATCCCCATCTAGAGTTTTTCATTTTGTGAACAATTTCCAAAATTGACTCCAAAATTTCAAGTGACCAAATCATTTGCAGCTTGGCATTATAATTAGCTTATCTTAATATTTTTTTTTTTTCGTTATACGAATAGCAGCTAATGAAAAAGAATTTAGTAAATAAATATATCATATGTAGTATATACACTACAACATGGCTTATAATGGGTACCAATTCCGGGAAATTTACTAAGTAGTATCTAGGTATTAAAAGTCACATGATTATGTTCAAAATTGTTAAAGTTATATATATATGGATTGGAAAGTTTTATACTTAAGTTTTGGATACTGTTGTCTCAGGATCAGTACTTGCATCATTAGTTGGAGCTTTTGATTACTTCCCAAATTCTCACCGAATCTTTATGAATATGTACATAGATCCATTTTAATTTCTTGGAGATTAAATGTACACTTAATCAATAAATTGTGAAACACTCCCACAAATTTATAAATATATATATATATATTAAGTTAATTATAGGCCCATATAGATATAACATGATATTTATTTATTTTATTTTACAAGCTATGGCCCTAATATCTAATAACTTTTAGAAATCAATCGAACTGATAGATACCCCAACCCAAAGATCCTTGGTCCTTATTGTACAATTCTTTCCCCTTCAAATCAAAAGAAGCACCAGAAGCAACAACGATAGGCACGAAATGTTCCAAAGAAGGATGAGCTTGGTACAACAAATTATCCAATTTCAATTCATTAAACTTTTGTAACCTTTCTTCAGAAGTAAATTCAGTGACAATGGATGTAAGCAATTTGTTGAACTTTTTAGTATAAGGCAATGGCTTACCTCCAGTAGCAAAAGTAATTCCTAAATCATGTAAATTATGAACAGACATCCCAGAAGTGATAATCAAACCTCCTAAACCACGATATTTATCTAATAATTGACCTAATTTTGTATGAAAATTGAAATCACCAGATTGAGGACCTAAAGAAATTTGAACTAAGGGAACATCCAAATCGTAATAATTTTCTTCAGGCTTATTAGTGGAGAAGGCGACTTTGAATGGAACCCACACACCATGATCAATACCTCTTCCCTTGGCGATCTTGACTTCAATACCACCTTCTATCAAAGTCTTCTGGATATCCTTTACCAGGGAAACATCACTCTTAGTACGGAAATGTTCCTGATACATATACTTAGGAAACCCATAAAAATCATAGATCAAATCATTCTCCAATTGTCCTAATTGATTTTCTTTATTTGGTAAAGAAATCTCAACAGAATTTTTATACCCAGATTCCCAATGGGCTGAAACAACCAAGATAAAGTTTGGCTTGATCTCAGTAAGGATTTTCTTTCCAAGATATTTGATTTTCTTATAAGCACCTTCTTGTTCTTCGTACATGAAATCTGGACCACCATGACTGAAGAAATACAAGGGAGTCTTTGGTTTGGAAGAATCAAATAATGTGGTAAGTGTACTCATGTCTGTGGCAGTGATATTGTTGATATGTTTCGAAACTAAGTTGGTGGAGGTTGTAGAGAAAAGTTTCTTTATTGTTGATTTGAACAGTGTAACGTTTGACAAACTGATAATAAGAACTAAAACGGTGATAAAAATGAAGGACAATCTACTCATAGAAAGAAAAAAGTATATTAATCAAAACTGGAAAATTTAATTGTTTAAGGTTTTAATTTATTAAGGCAATAGTTTTCCTTTTATAACATGATGTTTTTTTTTGATTTATAATTATAAATCATGGAATCTGTTTTACAAGTCTTACTAAGATTATAAATCTAAAATTGGTTTCAGCCACATTACTTGCATATATATATGTAAAAAATAAAGGAGAGCTTTTTTCGGATAAATAAAAGTTTTGCAGAATTATACATGTCCTGTTTTTTAAATGACAGAAGAAGATATTAGAAAAAAAGTACAGGACCACACCACAATTAAATTAGAGAGATCTATATCTATTCATTTTAAACAAAATAAAAAAAAAATAACAAGAAAAACCATGAAAGACTTAGAAATTAAATTGGAATATCATCCCTAGATTCCATTTCTTCAGAGACAAGAATATTTGATTCATATTGATTGTCCTCTGGAAGTTCCAACAAGTCATTATTATTATTATTATTTTTATCATTATCTTCATCAGAGGCTACATCAATATTCTGTTGAGACTGATCTTGATTGAATGTATTGGTGGATCCATTGATATTATTATCTGTATGATTGATTGATTTATCATCATCGTCGTCGTCAGAGATCTCAATTTCGGCATCTTCTTCATTAGGGACAACTTCACTAGAAATTATTGTTTCTGTTGCATTTTCCGACTCAATTGTTTCTTCCCCACCCACAAATTGATTCCTTGTAGTGTTCTCATAGAGCAGTCTATCTTCTTCCTCTTCCTCGCTGATATACAGCGGCGGTTCCCTAGGCAAGCCTTCAATAGTATTCAAGGAGAAGTTCTCAGCAACGGAGCCATCTCTAGAAGTACAGGACTCATATCCAACATCCTTAAAGAAATCAGGCGGTGATATGGATTCATCATCTTCATTACTGGACTCTAAAAGTAAATCGTTAGAGGAATAATTATACGAAGGTAAAGGTGGTCTGTTTCCTTCCTTCGCAGCATATCCCCATTTTTTGATATTGGCCTCTATGAAAACATACCCTCCTTGACCCAGATTTACATGGACTGAACATGGATTATTAGCACCAACGGTTGGATATAAATTTTCCAACCTCATACCTTTGATATGTCCTCCTATAGATTTCTCACTTAGTTTCTTACCATTCCGTGTGAAGAAAATAGTTCCCGATCTAACACGGTAACCAATCCCTATCACATCGCCCTGGATTAATTTAGGAAATACAATTGATTCTGCTTCTGTCAATTTGAAGGAGTTGCAATAACGACGGGACCCTGTGGAATCGTAAGATATGGAATATAAATGACGTCCAGGAAGACGGAAGTATGGATATGGTCTTGTGGATAGTCCTGCACTAATGATGGTGTCTTCTGGAGAATCAAGATTGAATATCTTCATCTCGTAATAGTATACATCGTTGATTTTGGGTATCGGAAGATTAGTTTGAATGGAACATTGATAGTCGAAGTTGGTGAAGTTAAGCTCAGTTTTATTCTGGACAAATATGGCATCTGGGCTAAGATTATAATCAGGGATGAATTCCCAGGCTTCTATACCCCTTTCCTGAATTATCATATGCTCAGAAAGAGTTAAAGGAGTTAGATAATGTGGGTTCTGCTTGAGATATTCTTGACCTGAACGAAACAAGTTCTGTTCATTTGGAGATAGTTCTCTTATTCTTTCCTCTATTTCGAATTCATCGTCTAAAGATCCTGGAATTTGGTTATCTAATTGAACGGGTCTGAACGCTAGTAGATCCACTAGTAACCTAATGGCCAGTGCTATTCCTATAAGAAAAGCACATACAAATACCAGAGAGATTATAAGTGAGACAAGTAAGACAATTAGACTTTCCTCATCATCAGAGGGTGGTCTTGGGGATGGAATATCTGTTGGTAATGCAGTCACCGAGAATTTTTGGAAGAAAAAGAACAAGACCCCCAAAAAAGACAATTTAATGGCCATTTATAATATAATCTTTAGAATGGATCTTTGTTAAAAGCAAGTGGATTTTAAAGTTGTTTGATTGTAAGATAATTGATAATTTGTACAAATTTAAAGGATGATTGTACAGACGATATCTAATATCAAGATTTATCTTTATATAGGACTTTGAAAAGCAATTGATTGAGTAGAGCAATCAAGATGAAAATGTCTTAATTTGAGTGTTTTTTTTTTTTTTATTTGATGTTCTTAATTTAACCAGGACTATTATTTTGCCTTCGACTGCAAATCTTACCCCATTATCAGTAGACGGCCCCGCGTGCACCGATCAAAATATCTGTCACAAAATTACGGTGGCACTGATTGCTTATATAAGTTCTGACAAAGCTACCCGCGGATCTGTTGGTTTTTCGAGATTTTTTTTCAATACTGCCCGCTCACAGAGAGACCTCAGACAATAATAAATTATAATTGAGTACCTAAAGTTTTTATATTTATCTAAATATATCGCTTATTGTTGATTTCATTTCCCCACTATCATATATATCATACACGTACCATGAGCAGTAATAGAGGTGTTGTCCGTCTTCCAAAACTAGAAAGACTCCGTGTTAAGAACCCAGTTGTTGCCCAGGGCGCTTCCCCATGTATCGTTTTGATGTCATCTTTATTGAACTGTTGGGCTTCTAACGGTGAAGGTAATGCTCTTTGTAAGGAGTTAGAAACAAATTTGAAAGGTTGTATGGAAACTAGAACCAGGGGGAAAGCTGCCAGATCTTCCATCAATTACCATGCTAATAGATTGTTCCCTAAGGTTGGTGGTAAGGCCCACGATTAATTTATTACCTGCTTGGTTGTTTCTTTTTTCCATCATCATCATCATCTACTACTATTTGTGCTATATTTTGATAGTTTATCCGACTCATTTGAAGGAAGTTTGCTTGTCAAGGCTTATACGATTACGTCCCGTTTAGCATCCATGTACATATAAAGCTTCTACGGGTAATTAGCATTTTGACAATCTCTTTCATGTTACATTGATAATTATTATCTACGTTCCGTTTTTTTCGCTCTCTCTCTCTCTTTCCTTTCCTTTTCTTTAACCTATTTCTGTGTAGTTGATAAGTCAGCGTGGAAGATAATACTTAAAATTAAATCCAACATATATATGCTTAACGTCCTGTCCAACCCAATCTACCGTCTCTAGTGAATGCACTAAAGGCACTACTAGCACTGGCAAAAGCGGTTGAATTGAACCCAAATGTCGAGCCAGTCATACCACTTTTCTCTTGATTAGCTGCGTCTACAGCAGCGACGATACTTGCTATATTTGTCTCTATTACCATACCACCTTGGACGATTTCCCTGTTATTGTTGTTAGTAATAAGATCCGATGAATGGACATTGAAGGCAAAAAAAAACTTACTCTAAAACCGACTGCAACACTTGCCAACCAAAGACCAAATCCAGTTCACAAACATTCTCAAAACATTTATCCAAACTTTGAACAAACACTTGAATCAAATCCAATATTCCCAATTCACTCTCCTGTTCATCCACTATGAAAACAAAGTATAAGGTGGCATAGTGTCTGTATATAACTTTGATATCGTCTTGATCTTCAAGTAATGGTGGCAAGGTAATGAAGGAGGATTGTGTGGATGTACGCTGGTGAACTAATTGATATACTTGACGCATCAACTCGATCTGTGTATCGAGATCCTGGATGTGTTTCCTGTTAGTATCTAAAGACTCCTGATATAATGCTGGATATGTGTACTTACTACTGGAGTGTAAAATTTTATAAGACGTGGTAGACAGTCATTGTTAACTGCAATTCGTTAGTAATCCTTTTGGTTTTGTCAAAAAAAAAAAAGTTGGAACATTAAGCACCAATTTGGAATAAAGTAAAATACGTACATATAAGAACTGAATGAATCATTGATAATATATTTGTATTTAAAGAAAATTGAAAAAGCTATGAAGTACTAGAGTAAAAGGTTTGGTCTGTCTTTAATAAACTTTTTAATAGGATAATATTTGATCAACGATTGCAAATATTAATTCTCCATTGAACCACAATTTCAAGTTTTAACCGTAAACTGCCAAAATATTTCTTGAAACGGCCAACCTGTTTTGATCACGTGGCTCATAAATCACAAAAAAAAAAGAGCTTAAGGACTTTTTATAAATATTAAAATGTGAAGACACACAGAGATTACCAGTAAATCAGTGGGAATATCAATATATTCCAAAGTAGCCTAACAGACACACACACAAAAAAAATTGTTTGGGGATAATTATATTAACGGATTTTAGGCCCTTTCCCACATTTTCATCTCACGCTTAAGGAGGACAATGTCCCTCCATAATAAAATAAGACCCAAGACAACAAGAAACTTTTAAAGGTTTTGATTAATACTCGAATGCTGTATGCAGTGTCGGTATGATAAATTTCTAAAAAAAGGTTTGATCAAGTCTTTCAAGTCTAAATTTGTAAATTCAGTCTTCAGTCAATAATGTCTGCCATTCCATTAGTGTCCAGCCAACTAATCACAGGGCACTCATCTTTCAGCCCCGATGGAATACAATTGTTCAAGACCATCTCAGGAGGGTATTTAGTCAAATATTTCAAATCCTTAAAAGCCGTAGGAAACTTAACAAATAATCTGACATGGAACAATGCCAAACAACTAAAGAACATGACGATGTTCAATTCATCAAATGAGAGCTTTTCACGTGTTGATATCTCCAATCTATGTCTTATTACTAACCTTATGATCCTATGTAATGAATCGTTATGTGTTTGTAGTACCTTTTCTAATGCAAGAAAGCAATAAATTGGAATCATTGTTAATTCAGACTTGTTCTCTTGAATTCTATGACAGATATTTCTCATTGCTTGATGGTTTATTTGATGTTCAAGGATACTTACAGCCATTTGTCTTTGATATCTGGAGAAATGCTCTGTTTGATTGCAATCATGATCCAATGGATTAAGCCTCTTGGTACCATGCTGGATCTTTAAGATGCCTCTACTATCTTTAATCGGTCTGAGTTCAAATAGATGTTCCCGACAATCAAGACAAATCAAGGTACGTACATCGGTTGTTTGATTTTTGGAAACAATCTTATAAATAACACCTTGTCTTAAGGTGAAGTTCATAGTGAAGAAGTCGTCCAGGTCAGACCATGAGTCGAAAGTATGTCTCTCTCTGTTGAAAAGAACAGATTGTTTGTCCAGATCAAACGTTGTCAATATCCCTGTGATGGAAGTCTTGGCTATTTCCATGTTTCGACGGAACATCGCTGGTGTAATGCTTGTGATCTTTGTTGATTCTGTGAATAGGCTATGGAACCGTTGTAATCTTGTATTTTTCAGAAGAACTTGCCGTTTTAGAGCTTGTGCAGATGGTCTTAGTGGATTTAAAACCGGGTCATTACTTGAGTACCGTGACATGTTAGTGTTCTGTTGTTCATACGAACTTCCGAAATTGAAAGTTTTAAAAGAAGTGGAATCTACCTCAGTGTTTGATGTAGTGGCATTAACAACAGGAGAGCCTGACATATTCTTTGAGATAGATTCAGTGGCTGGTCTCTTCTTTGAGGTCTTGATAGTCTTAGAAAGGGGGTTATCCTCACACACAGGAATACTGATGTTATTGTCCTTCCGAGCAGATGTACTACCACTAGGTGAAGTGTATGATTTGGAAATAGAAATAGAGTTAGATAGCTTGGAAGAATACAAACATTTGGTATCACTTGAATTTCTCAATTCGCCTGTACTAACACCGTCAGAGCTTGATGATATGTTGATCTGAAAATTTCCATACTGCTCCAGTCGCCTTTGATCATCAGCCCTTAACAACTCATTTTCCTGCTGAATACTCTGTTGGAGGTCTTGTTCTTGAGTTGAATATAGTTGACGACTACCTGTATGTGCTGTCTGTGAAGATTGTGTAGAGCGATAGTAATCTGAAGAAATGGATTTCAAATACTGACTCATGTTGGAAATTGAGGAATTTATATCTTGATGAAGTTGTAAATCTACAGATTGAAATGTATTTCTTTGATGTTGTTGTAGCTGTTGCTCTGCTAGACTTGGAGACATCAAGACATTATCATCTGATGAAGTATTACTACCATAATTATAAGAATATTGCCTCCTCTTAATAGAAGAAGGACTTTGTCTGTGAACCATTTGGAATTGTGGGTGTAATGTATTATTCTGTTGAACTGGAATAGGTGATATCACTGATTGTGATGAGTCTACGACATTGTAAGTGTTCTGCTGTGGTTTCAATGTGCCAAAAGATTCTATAGATTGATACAAGTTACCATATAATTGCCCTTCATCACTATTAAAATGATTGAAGGATTGAGGGGTCAAAAAAAATGAATTGCTGAAATCTCTCTGAACCGATATAGGGGTAGGAGTCCCATGTAACGGTGAGGATTGAGCATATTGATAATTATAAGGTAGAATATTGTTATTATGGTATTGATTGAACCCTTTCTGCATGCTAGTATTGTTTGGAAATTGTACGTTATTCTGCATCAGTGGGAACGTTTTGTAACTGCAGGGCACTAGGTGGCTCAGTGTAACCAATTGTTGGATAGTTGATAAAAACGGATCTATATATCTATCAAAGTTCTTTAATTTGGATTAAATTTCAAACAGTATAAAGAAATGAACTCAAGAAAAGGAAAAAAAAAAATATTCACAATATGATCCATCTCCAGTTTCTTTCAGTCTATTTGATAAATCAAGGAATTCCGGTAGAACTACACGTGACAAATACCAACGCTCGGATGTTGGTCGCGGTGTCAGGATTCGATTCTCTTTTTCCACTTTTTTTTTTTTTTATAACTTCAACGCAGTCTGAAAATTCAGCGTCCTGAATTATTGAAGAAGGCGAATCGAAAACTCCTAGATCTGCACCTATTTTCTTTAAAGGTTTCTCTGATTATCAATAAAAGATTTTTCATATTGTAAAGAAACAACTGGATTGTCTTTAAGATCATTTTTATCATTACTGATTTTCCAAAACATCAACCCCGAAATTCTTTTTTGTTGAAATCATAAACTATCATTGCATTCATCTCCACCTTTTTTTTTTTCAACAAGAACAAATAATAATAAGAATAATAATCATATAAAATGTCTGCTGATCATACTAGAGACCCATGTCCATACGTAATTCTTAATGATTTTGGTGGTGCTTTTGCTATGGGTGTTATTGGTGGTTGTGTCTGGCACGGTCTTAAAGGGTTTCGTAACTCTCCATATGGTGAACGTTTACCAGGTGCTTTATCCGCTATAAAATCCAGAGCTCCAGGTATCGGTGGTAACTTCGGTGTTTGGGGTGGTTTGTTCTCTACTTATGACTGTGCTGTAAAGGCCATTAGAAAGAGAGAAGATCCTCTTAATGCCATCATTGCTGGTTTCTTCGTTGGTGGTTCTTTAGCTATCAGAGGTGGTTGGAGACATACTAGAAATTCCGCCATTACTTGTGCCTGTCTATTAGGTGTCTTTGAAGGTGTTGGTTTGATGTTCCAACGTTACATGGCTTGGCAAAATAAGCCTATGGCTCCTCCTTTGCCTGAAGCCCAGCCAATGGCTGCTTAAGAATTCGGGACAAACTATCTGTGGTTCTGGCTTAGTGTTTTAATAATGAAGGTTTACGTTAATTTGATCATCTGTGTACATAATTTTATAACTCGAAAAAAAAAATGATAAAGATTAAATAAAGGAGATCTTTCCGCCCCTTTTATAGAGAATTAATATCAAGAGAGAGAAGAAAAAATACACAAAGCACTGGATATTGTGTTAAATTACAAGGTCAGATCTTAGTCACGTGTAGGCTGCGCGACAGAAGTTCTGAAAAAAAAAATCAAGAAATATTTATCAATGTAAAATAAAATTGTGAAGTTTTGAAAAAGAGATGAGCTCATAATATATATATATATATATATATTCATTGTGGAATAACCCCATCAGATCGATACTCATTAAACATGGTCACATCTGTTACCAAACCAACATCATTAAATGTGACTTCACCAATAAATTTTCCACTTGGTCCATCTGTGGAAAGGGACGCTGTCAAATCCTTGCGTTCTCTTATTGCCCATCTTAAATCAACCAACAAGGGTACTATACCTCATGAACCAATACAATTACTACTTAACTCTGAAACAGCCTTAATTAGCAAAAAGGACTATATCCCAAGGATCATTCCAATCCCAAACAGACTTGGCCGCATCTCAACTAGTCAAATCCTCTTTATAACCAAGGACCCATCCGTAATAGTCAGAGCAGAATTAACCAAAGCTGGTTCAGTGACAGAAGACCTTATAAAGGAAATAATGCCTTTAAAGAAACTACGTAAGATTGCAAATAATAAGAAGTCTCTCATTAACTTATTCCAAGGGTATGACTTGATTGTTTGTGATGTTAGAGTCCAACATTTATTACCAGATATTTTGGGAGAAATGTTTTATAAGAAGAACAAGAAATTACCATTTGCGGTCCAAACATTCAAGCCCACTGAAGAAGATCTTAAGAAAAGAAGAAATGAAAGAGAAGATCGTTGTGATGCCGAATACGTCTTAAAACAGATCAAATCAATTGTGAAGAATACTTCTTATTTACCAAACACCGATACCACAATTTCTGTTAAGCTTGGGTACTCTGACATGAAAGTTATAGAGTTGATGGCTAATATGGCTGCTGTTATAAAGTTTTTGAGAGGTGAGAAGAAAAAGGGTAGTACAACTCCAGGTTGTGTGTTTAATAAGAAAAATGAACTTGTATCAGTTTTTGTCAAGTCTGCTGAGAGTGCTGCTTTGCCGGTTTACAAAAACGAGAAGTTCAAGGTATTGGAACACTAATATGTGAATTTTTAATATAAGTTGAAACATTAATAAGATATAATATATTGGATAGTGCATACATGGTGACTTTTATTGTTAAAAGAGAAAAAAAAAATAAAAAGAAAAAAACAAAGCTGAGTTCATCCCATACTTTCAAAACGAGTAAATTATTCTTTAATATATATGAAAATATCTGCTTTCAAAAGTCAATCTGAGTTTCAATAGAATAGAATCTTTTTATATTTGAAAATAATTGCAAGCTTTATAAGTTGAAGTCGAACGATAGGACATTCTTTTAAAAATTCAAATTTGTATTTGAAGGGACACTCAAATTAATCAGAATAAATAGACCTTAGTTTCTACTAAGAGTTCAACTTTACCAAAAAAAAAAAAAAAAA
>JADIOT010002632.1:18080-46061 GCA_018343995.1 Waltiozyma sp. UFMG-CM-Y6624
TAGACCTTAGTTTCTACTAAGAGTTCAACTTTAACAAAAAAAAAAAAAAAAGGGGGAAGAATAATAATCTAAATCTATCACAAGCACTATGTATTAAACAAAAGATCCTTGTGCAGATTGATTTTAGTCATCTACAATGAAGAAAAATTTCTTGACGTAAAAATTCAGGTAAAAAATTGTCCATTACCTCGTCTATAAATTATCAAACGATTTTTTTTTTTTTGCTGTAAACTACCAAATTCAAGCATTCACCTAATAAACCCTGATTTCACTCCCTTGAAAGGTTTTGGTTAGACCAAATTTGCAGATTATTTATGCAGGTCTTCAAGCATCACGGGGCACTTTATTTGATCCCTTTCAAAATATGTATATATATATATATATGTAGGGGTACGTTCCTACAGATAACCCGAATTGCTTCCGAACTATTTAATCTTATTTAATTCTGAAAAACTTATGTAAAATATATCAAAGAATTCATAAACTTTCAATTCTGAGAGAGATCTTTTAGTTGAAAAAAAATAAAGATAAAAATTCATGTATAGAGGTTTATCCCACAAGAAAGCCAACCAAGTAAAAAAAAATTTTTTAGCTTGTGCAGATAAATGGTGGATAAATCTAAATCTCTTATCAATTTATAATACGGAACTGGGAAAGACATGCGGCGCGTGGCGGCGCGCGAAAACAGGGACTTTTTTTTTTTTGGTTGGATATTATTTTTTTTTTTTTCAATACAGAAATTAGTTTTCGTGTTGCCCCTTGAATACATTATAATCTGGTTTGTGAAAAAGAAACACACACACACAAAAGAAACAAACTAACAGATATTTGTTAAGAGAGAAAGCACAAGCTTAGAGAACCGAATCAACTAGCCCTTAAATGTTGGAATCTACCATAAATAGTACACTAAACAGTGTCAAACGTCTGTTCCAAGGACGTCGGTCAAGAAACATTGTACTTATTACCATAATATCTATTGTTCTCTACTTGGCGTTGTCATCCCATTACTCTGAAAGTATCAACTACAATAATTTGATCGCCGATTCCCAATCAGGTCAAGCAGCTGGTAAAGTAACTTATGCTGCCAGTAGTGAGGAAGGTAAAGAAGGCTTCAAAGTGGTTGGTGTTTCTCCTCAACACTACGACAATTTGAAGGCTAAAGAAGGAGACAAAGATTCCCATCCGGTTCCAAACGTTGTTGTCGTCGAATCTGATCCAAAAGAAGAAGAAGAAGGTGATGATGAGGAAGTAGCTTCAACTGGTAAGGATTCTCCAGAAAGTGAAGCGAACAATGACCAAAACCCATACTCTAAGGAACAGTCACGTATTTTCCACATCAATGATATGGCCTATGATTCTCAGTACAAGAAGTATCCAGATTATACGAGCGAAGAACGTTTGGATTCTCAATTATCACAGAATCCTACCTTCCGTTCATTCATAAACAATGATCTTTTTAAGCTTATTAAGGATTCAGACCCACAGTTGGAAGGTGGACTAAACAATGACGCTCACTACAAAGATGCTCGTCGTATTCCAATGGTTAAAGGTAAGCTTAGAGAGAATAACGTCGTGGATGCTATCAGATCTAAGAATTATCTCTCTCAATTCTTCAAGTTATCCAACAAAGAAAAAAGAATTTTACAAGAATCTCACAGAAATTTCGTGGAACATATGCCTGAAGATTATCCTGAAGAAATTAGAGAAAAGATCAAAGGTGATGGGATCTTATACTGTGGTGGGGGTAAATATAATTGGTTAGTTTTGGTGTCTCTTAAACAATTACGTTCCACTGGGTCCAAATTACCTGTTGAAGTGTTCATTCCAAATGATGAAGAGTACTCTTATGATTTATGTCAACGTGTATTTCCTTCTTTAGGTGCCAAATGTATTGTCATGTCTGATTTCTTGGACCCACACTTCTCTTTACAGGGCTACCAATTGAAATCCATGGCTTTGTTATTGACTACCTTTGAAAATGTGTTAATGCTTGATGCTGATAATTTCCCATTGAGAAATCCAGACTTCATGTTTTTCAACGAACCTTTCAAGTCTAATAACTTGATCATTTGGCCTGATATTTGGAGACGTTCCACTTCTCCTTTGTACTATGAAGTTGCTGGTATTTATGTGAACGAAACTAATCAAGTAAGAAGATCATATTATGATGAAAGAGACCATCCTGAAGGCTACGAATCTTTCACTAAGAAGGATTACAATGAGAAGATCTCTTATCACGATTTACAAGGGACATTCCCAGAAGCTTCTTCAGAAACTGGACAAGTTCTTATTAATAAGAAGACCCACGTTAAGTCGATCTTCCTTGGGTTATATTATAATTTTTATGGTCCTAGTTATTACTACCCAATGTTTTCTCAAGGTCAAGCTGGTGAAGGTGACAAAGAAACTATTTTAGCCTCTGCCCATTTCTTCAACCTTCCTTATTATCAAGTTGAAGAATATATCCGTGAATTCGGGTTTCTTGTTCGTGGATCTGAAGAGTCCCATTTCGAAGAAGCTGATTTCCATATCTTGGCCATGGCACAATACGATCCTATTCTTGATTTCATCCAATCACAAGATTACGAGATGTTTCAGTCCGGATTTCCTTACGATTCCAAAATGAATAACTACTACAAACACAAGTTTAAAAACTCTCAAGTCATGTTCCTTCATACAAACATTCCAAAGTTATATCCATGGAATTTATTAGGTCAAAACTTCTTCAACGTCCATGATGACAACTGGACACCAAGACGTCTATACTCCAAAGTGTTGATCAATGAGTTAGGCTACGATGCTGAATACAAAGTCTGGGACACAATGAGATGGATTATCTGTGAACATGGTTCTGATTTTAGAATTCCTGGATTATCCAGTTCCAAGGCCGAAGAAATCTGTCCACAAATGGAAAAGCATGTCAATTGGTTAAAACAAGATATTAAAAATACCGTTCTGGATGAAGAAAGTGTTGCCAATGGTGTCAATTATAAACATATGAAGCCTACCCCTTGGTAGAATTAGAAGAAGAAGAAAAAAAGTTGAATATTCTAGAACTATAAAAGAGAGAATTCATGTCCCTTTGATTGAGAAGATTTCGCGCACGCACTTGTATAATAGTTATTTGTTTTTCTGTATATTGTATAGTTAAAATTCAATTAAAAAGCACACACACACACACATTTTTGAAGAAGAAAAAAGAGTGTACTAATTAAATTTATTCGGATCCGATAAACATCCGAACATCTAGTATGGAACAACCGTGATCAAGTGTCAGTAGTCAACAAAATTATATATATATATATATATATCTTTTTTGAAAAAAAAATTACACCCATTTTTCAACTTTAAATCTACAAAATTTGATCCTTAAAACTATCAAAAACCCAACAATCATGCTTCGTCTTAACACAGTCATCGTAAGAACAACAAGAACAACACCAAGAAACTCTGTCTTCAGAGCTGCCACATTCATCTACACACCAACCCGTCAACTTTCGAATAACTTTGCCGTGACACCAGGTCCACCAAAATTAGATAAAGAAGAACAAGAAGAGTTTGAAAACTTACAAAGAATCGCCAACTCTCAAGCTGCAATCGAAGAGTATAATGCCAAGTTTTTAGACACGAAGGAATCTTTCCCTGATTCTGGTCCAGATTTACAAAAAGTTGATTTAGGTGGATTTTCTCCAGAGTTTATGAGAACTATTCCGGAATTCGAAGGTGATGTTAACCCAGTCACTGGTGAAATTGGTGGTCCTAAACAGGATCCTTTGAGACATGGTGATTATTCCTTTAATGGTCGTGTCACTGATTTCTAGATTTTGATCTAATATTTTGGCCCTATTTATCAATCTATATTTTTTGAATAGATTTCTACACAATTAAATTTTAATAATATGATTTCCATGACTTTATTCTTCAGATTCAAATTTTAATGTTCTTGATACATTAAAACTTATAATATATATATATATATATATATATACATCGGTGTCAATTGATATGTTTTCGGATCAAACATAACTAAGTCACGTGGTATACCGGATCTTGTATTTTTGTGTTTTTTTTTTTGGTGGAAAATATCATTTATCAACAACACGAAGTTCCGAAGACGACCAACCCAATTTAATAATAACTTAAGTTGTAATCTTTTATAAATCCTTTAAATTTTTTTTTGTTTATAAAGAGTTATAACACACACACACAAATAGGAAAATTAGAAGTATTTGATTACCTAAGCCCGTAAATTTTTCTTCAAACCCCCAATTAAAATAATAACTTATAATAATAATAATAATAATAATAATAATAATGAACGTTTCAACATCAACATCTGGTGTTCGTCGTCGTACAGCCAAATCATCTCAAGAAGCTGAAGAAAATGCCACAACATTGAATTTGGGAACTGAATTTCAATTAGAACAAATTTCTCATACTGGTGAAAAGTTAGAATTGATCACTTTAAATCTTAGTGAAGCCAGAATTTTGATCAGAGCCGCTTTAAAACAAAGAAAACGTGTGATGAGAGAAGATGGTTCTTTCATCGATGAAGGATCTATTGATAGAGATGAAACAGAGTTGAATGATAACGAAGGTAAAGATGACGATAACGATGAGTTGATAAAATCAGTTTTGGCAACGGGTGCTAATGAAGTTCTTTCCAAAACACTGACATATTTATCACATTTCTCTCGTTTCAGAGATTCAGAAACTTGTACTGCTGTGGAACAATTGTTGAAGACTTCTACTGGTGATGATGGTCTTCAGAAGTTACATCCTTTTGAAATTGCCCAATTGGGTTCTTTGTCTTTGGATGATGTCGATGAAGCTAAGTCTTTAATTCCAAGTTTAGCAACCACTAATGTTCTTGGTGGTAACAAGGAAAAAGTCAGTGAAGATGTCTTAGCAGGTGTTCTTACACAGTTGCAGAGATTAGAAACTCCTTATTAAAAAAAAAAAAAAAAAAAAAAAAAAAGAAAAGTTGTTTAATAATATATAGTAAAGCCCACCTTACCTTTCTCCTTGAATTTTCATAAATTTTTTCCCTCCTACTTTCCACCATCTTGGAAGACAACTATGTGGATCCACATCTATAACACTCTCATCATTATAATCACAAATACATCTTTTGCTCAATCGAACACCGTTACTACTTGGACAATTGGCAAAAGGAGCATGGAAATATCCTAAATCTTCAAAATAATGCAAATCCGTTGAATTTAAAAGTAATGAAACAGCCAATGAATGAACAGGAGCATCACCCCATCTTTCATAATAGAAATTCCCAGTATTTTCCAAATATTCAAAGAATTTGATATAAGCTTCAGATCTGAAAAAATTCAAATCACCAATTTCAAAATTTGACCAAAAATGACATAAATTATAATCATTTGGAACATCAACTTTAATATTCATATTGGCCAAAGAATCTATATCAGTTAAAAAGGATTTGGAATTATTTAAAGCCAATAATTCGGGATTTTCTTCAAAGAAATCCATCACTGTATCCCATAAAGTTGGAATAGTCTCTTCATATTCATGTAATGAAATAATAAACCCATATTTTTTCCCATTATCACGCATAACTTTAAAAGGATCATATTGAAAATCACAAAAATATTTCACATCAGGTTCAACACGAAAATAATAATCATATTCATTTAAAATTTCTTGACGAAAGAAATACCCTGAATTAAATCGACACATATTACGATATGATTTAGAATCTCCATAAAGAACACCCATTGAAGACATTTCTTTCAAAGTTTGTTCGAATTTTTCATTATCAATAGATTGAGGTCTATCCCATTGTTCATTTGGAATTAATGCATACTTGGTAATACTATCTGTCATCAAAGAAGTAGCTTCTTTAAATTGATCAGTAAATGGAACATCGTTAAGAAAAACCCAATCATATTTATATTTCCTATTGAATCGATCTTCTAAAGATCTCATTGATTTAAGAACAGAGTCTAATTCCCAATTACGACATAACATTAATATTACTGCATTTACTTTTTCATATGATTCTTCTTCTTCTTCTTCTATTACAAGGATCTTTTGTGAATAGGAATTGGTGGAAAGTTTTGGTGAAAAAATTTCATGAAGGTTTGGTTGTGGATTTAAATTTTGAATGGTTTCTAAAGTTAATTTATATTGTTGGAAAAGATCTTTTTCAATTATTGGTGAAAGAGGAAATTTGAAACATATTAATACCAGTGAAATTATAACAAGACACAAACATTTAATAGATAATGACATATGGTCTCTGTGAAGTAAAGCAAATTATATATATATATATATGAAAATTTTCACTAAAAAAAAAAAAAAATTGAATTTATTTTCTAATTATATCTTTTTTTTTTTTTTGATTTTTTTTTTTGATTTTCCTCCTTAACAAATTTACCCGATGTTCAAGTACAGTTTTGAACAATATGAAATTTTGGCCCGTCATCTTTTGACAGGTGTGGGAACAAGTTTGCGCAATTTTTTTGGGGAGGCGGGCGGCGGGCCATTTGGAATAATTTCGCAATTTCAATATCAATATTCTTAAATTATTAAAATCGATTTTTTGTTGTTTTTTTGAAGGAAGTCTATCACTTTTTCTCTCAAAGATATTTTTATATAAACCAAATTAAAACTTGTTTACTCATTTATGAATAATCCATCACAAAATATATACTCTGCTTCTGGTGTTCCTACTTTGAACGGAAATAATTCAGAACAAACCCCAGATTCAAATCAACAACAACATTTTCATTACCAAATGCCTAATGGTCCTTCTTTCAACCAAGAGATAAACTGGAACTCTAATTATAGACAGGAAATGGAAATAGCACCAATATTAAGTGGACAGGCACCGCAAACCCAACAAATTCCACCAAAACTTCTCTATCAACCACCACACTTGTCTTCTTCATCCTCTTTAAACCTTGGAGGACAGATATCACCTTATGGTTCACCAACAAATCCATTGAGAAACCCATGGTATCCTCCTCCTACACAAAACTCCTCTGCTCCATCCTCAACTTCTAACTTGTTCAACACTCCAACAAGACAACCTTTTAACCAATTGCCAACAACGTATGAATACGATATGATGTCGTCCGATAACCCATCTTCAAGAAAGAACTCATACGTCTTGCCTCCTTCCAGAGCGCCAGCTCCAGGTCCTGCTCAACAAGGGTATTATTACAGTAGTGGAGAACCGAATCTTATGGGAGGAGGATATGGTCCACAATTAAAAAGCGGACCATACAACAATATGGCAGAGATACAAAGACGTCAATCAATAGCATATCAACCACATGCACCACCATCTTCACAAAATAATAAAGTACAACTTCCATATTTGAATTATCTTGGCAATAGAAGACAAAGTTTCTTACAATATCCATCCAATTTGAAATCTTTACCTGTACCAGTCATGAGAAAAATCAACAATAAGACAGAATTAAAACCAAATATTAATAAAATTCCGAAATATCGTCGTGCTTCTATGGGTTCAAATTATATTTCCCCTTTAAATGCACTTACTATGGAATTGACAACAACTTTTACTTTATGTCAACCAGATTTCCATTATGAAGCAAGTAAAAATCCTAAACGAGTTTTGACAAAACCAAGCGAGGGGAAATTGAATAATGGGTTTGATAATGAAGAAAATGATTACATTCTTTATGTTAATGATGTTCTTGGTGTTGAAGAAAATAAAAAATATTTGGTTCTGGATGTATTAGGTCAAGGAACATTTGCTCAAGTGGTTAAATGTCAGAATTTAAAGACAAAAGAATTGGTTGCTGTAAAAATTGTTAAGGGGAAAAATTCATACATAAGTCAATCTTTATCAGAGATTTCATTGTTGGAATTAATCAACAATAAAATAGATCCAAATGATGAACATCATTTTTTACGTATGAAGGATAAATTTCTTCATAAAAATCATCTTTGTTTGGTTTTTGAACTTTTATCATCAAATTTATTCGAACTTATTAAACAAAATGAATTTAAAGGTTTGAATTTAAAATTAGTACGTACTTTCACCAAACAACTTCTTCATTCATTATCTGTTCTTAAAGATTCCAAAATCATCCATTGTGATCTTAAACCTGAAAATATCCTTCTGATTTCACCAGACAAACCACAAATCAAAATTGTTGATTTCGGTTCGGCATGTCAAGAAAGACAAACTCTTTACACTTATATCCAATCAAGATTCTACAGATCTCCAGAAGTTCTTTTAGGTTTACCATACACTACAGCTATTGATACATGGTCCTTAGGTTGTATCATTGCTGAATTGTTCTTAGGTCTACCTTTATTCCCAGGAAATTCCGAATATGATCAATTGATGAAAATCACCAAGATTTTAGGATCTCCACCAAATTGGATGGTTGAAATGGGTAAGACAGCCAAGAATTTCCTCATTAAGACAGAGGATCATCATTACGTGATGAAAGATTTGGCTCAATATAATGAAGATAGAGGACTTCATGAAGACCCGGGGAAAATCTATTTTAATACTGATGATTTGGATGAATTGATATTGAAATATACTATGAATAAAAAGGCTATGACAAGTACAATGATTGAGAATGAAATTAACGAAAGGAAAAAACTTATTCATTTGATAAGAGGATTATTAAATCTTAATCCCTTAGAGAGATGGTCTCCTCAACAAGCTTTAATGCATCCTTTTATTACAGGACAAGGTGATATTGAGAATTGGGGTGAAAAATTTGGTGGGAAAAGTTCGACTTGTTCTGATTCTGTTGGGAAAAGTTGAGAAGTTATATAAGATCTTTTTTTTTTTTTGTCTTTTTAATATGAGTTAAATATATATATATATTATTTTGATATATGATAATATATGATAATATATGATTTATTTTATTTTATTTTATTTTATTTTATTTTATTTTATTTTATTTTATTTTATTTTATTTTATTTTATTTTATTTTATTTTATTTTATTTTATTTTATTTTATTTTATTTTATTTTATTTTATTTTAAAAATCACCAAAAGTTTCTTCAATAATCTCTTTAATCAATGGTCTTTTCTCTAAAATTTTTAAATTTTTAACACTTTTAGTCAAATTGGTTTTAATTTCAATGGTTGTATCTTGTTCAAATTTGTAAAACTTATCAGCTTGAAACGGCATATCATATGACCAACCTCTTGAATTTAAAATATTGAGGAATGCATTGATGGTTTCTAATGAAGACAAGGTCTTCTTTGATCCAATTACAATAAGCTTAGATCTTGCCCTAGTGATTGCAACATTCACTCTTCTCCATTCTTTTAACAAACTACCAGCGTCATTCATATCGTTTGACTTCACAAGAGAAATAATGATACAATCCTTATCACGACCTTGGAATTGATCCGCTGTAAGCTTCTCCATATTTGGATAGTTTTTCAAGGATCTTTGTAATCTTCTTAATTGAGCCCTATAGAAAGACATTATACCTATACTACTTTCATTAAGTCCACATGTTAAGAAAGCTTCGGCAATTTGTCTAATTAATTCGGCCTCTTTAACATTCTCAATATTTTCCTTAAATTTAGTTTCATGGCAATCCCCAACTTCATCATGATTAAGAAATAAAACCTTCTTTTGAGGATCAAGAACAGAGTTTAACCATCTTTTATTTATTGGTAAATCTTTATCAACCAAATGATCATTTAATTTCGAAATATTTGGGATTAATAAAGACTGTTTAGCAACTTCATCAGAACCACATTTCAATCTCCCTTCATAGATGATAGTATTGGTTAATAACATAATATCTTCACACATTCTATATTGGTATGTAAGTTCGACCACAGATTCTGGAGATTGTTCACTTAACATCTTGAACAAACTTTTAGAAAGACCCTTAGCTTTTGGGTTTTGCACCAATGGTGGTAATTGATAATGATCACCCACCAAGACAAATTTATCACAGAATTTTAAAGGACCAAGACATACAGGCATTGAAACTTGAGAAGATTCATCAACAATACAATAATCAAATTTCCGTCTGTTGAAAATCCAATCATTGATGGAAAGACAAGTGGTTGCAACAACAGGAGGTTTGAAATAAATTGTATCCAAATCAATACTAGTTTTGATATTTTTGGTCAAATGTGAAAATCTATGTATTTCAGGATGGATTCTTGATAAACTTGAACCCAAACGTAAAATATCAAAATCTTCGTCTTGAATTTTAATCAATATATTATCAACAGCCGAATGGGTGTACGATGTTAAAAGAACAGTCTTATCATTGGAAACAAGAAACTTGA
This sequence comes from Waltiozyma sp. UFMG-CM-Y6624, assembly GCA_018343995.1. NCBI lineage: Eukaryota > Fungi > Ascomycota > Saccharomycetes > Phaffomycetales > Wickerhamomycetaceae > Waltiozyma > Waltiozyma sp. UFMG-CM-Y6624. The sequence continues at coordinate 28,373 of JADIOT010002632.1, forward strand.
TTAGTTGAGCAATCAAGGTAGTCTTACCTGTCCCAGGCATACCAAGAATCAAGGCATAATCTTCAGCAGAGAGAACTTTATTAAATGCAGAAATTTGATCTTTGTTGAACATTTTTGGTTGATCAAATGATAAAGGAATCTTGGAAAATTTAGGTGGATCTTGATCAACAATCAATCTTCTTCTTACACTGTCCCCACCATCGGGAAGAAATAAGTTTAATACATTGGATCTTGCTGTCTTTATTCCTGAAAACATATCGTCCTTATCAATTCTATACGTCGTCACTGAATGTGAGTCAATGGTTTGTGTTGAATCTAATGGTTTCAAATGTGTTTGGAAAATCTGATTAGTCTTAGAATCAAAGTTTTTAAGCTTAACTTTCAAAGAAGTCAATCTCTTGGTCGTTGATATTTGTACTGTATCGTTGGAAATAGCAACTATCCAACCTTTGGCCAAAGAGAAATTCCCCTCCTCATCACTAATATGAACCCGATCTTGTTTCAAAAGTTGTGTGGCACCAATTGAACCAAATTTAGAGATAGATCTTTTAAAAGTGTAAAGAAACTTCTGTTCTCCTGTGCCATTCTTGGAATCATCTTTGATTGAGTCGATTGATAAATGGCCAATACATTTCCCAGCCTTTTCACGTGTTGAACTATCGATCAAATAAAGTTCCTTTCCGACAATCTTGGAAACAGCGTCTTCCTTAGTGATCAAATCGTCCCAATAATTGAAAAACTTCTTATGCTTTTCATTTAAATGTCCAGTTAGCTCATCAAAAATACCATCTGGTAACACCAAATCCTCTTCTTTACCTTCCTCCATAAGCTTATAATAGGTCATACACTCATTCTTGGTGTAACATTTATTGCATTGATCTTGTTTGATTGGAGGAGGTAATTCTCTTGTACCGTCTCTCATGAATTGCGACAACTTATTTCTAAGTCCCACCAATTCCTTAATCTGACGATTGGTCACTTGATTAATTGTAGTTTGAGCCAATTTGGAGTAAACCAACATAAAGAACTCAACATTCATTTCGTATCTGTCTCTCATCATCAACGTGTAGAATGATGCCTGAGCATCATGTGCCAATTGGGTGTAAGTTCCAGATTTCAACTCTAGTGGCACAACAAGTTTGTGATTTTCTGAGGAAGTCTTGATATGAGCTTCAATAGTGACATCAATAAATCCCCTCAACCCATAGACATGAGACATGATACTTTCTTCGACATCCAAGATATTGCTTGACGAAAACTGAACTCTTTTATTGGTTTTGTTGACCTTAATCATTGAACGATGGTCGGGTTCTTCTTTGTAGTACGAATCGAACCATGTTTTGATGTACGGTAGATGTGTCTCACATATCGTTCTAACTTCCGATTCCAACTGTTGTATAATTAAAATTGTCAAATGATGTTCAGAAATTGCCTCGTTCATGAGTGCCTTCATAAGGTTCATAGAGCACTTCCCTTGGGCAAGAACACCTTGAAACACATGATGCACAACTTCGCCCACAATTAAAGGTACAGAGTAGTCCCCGTTGAATTCAACTCTTTGCTTGAGTACGGACCTTCTGGTGCAGTTGATAGTATCAGAGATTAGCGTGGCAGAAAGCAATATGTCTGGGTTCCAAATTAATAGATTGTCTGTATCATCATCAACGAGTTTGTGGGTTTCTCCAACAATATGAAGAACGTCACCTTCTTGAAACTCCAAAGCTGATGTAAATCCTCGGACAATCACTTTGCTTTCATTTTTCTGATGATCTCTAACGGAGATAATCTTCTGGGTTTTCTTCATTTGGTTTTTATAGTAGAAACCATCTAAGACTTTCAAAATTTCAAATCGATGGACACCCCTTCTATTGACAGCACATTCAGCCTTATTAATGAATTCTTCTTTGTATTGGAAAGCATCCATTTGTGAATCATCAATATCTCTCTTGAAGGCAAGATGGCCCTGTTTATCAGCATCCTTGATTGCAGTTCTTTGTTGGGTGTTCACCGAAACAGATGAACTCAGTAAGTTCTGACTTTCCAATTGGCTTTTCTGTGTGGCTTTTCTGTTGAGAATCTCCATGAATAAATCGTCATCGTCATCGCTAAACCCATCATCAGAAGCATCTTGTTTTGTTGGCTCTTTTGTCAAAATAGTTGGTGAAATGGACTGAACAACATTGTGGCACGAAATAGGATTATTGTTAAAAGTTGACGAAAGTATGTGAGGTTTGGGTAACTTCAAAGGATTTGTAAGCACAGGAACAGATTCTGTATTCTGCAGTTTTTTATTTCTTATGATTTGAGAAGATGTCTCAGAATTTGGTTTATTGAAAAGCTTAGCAAACTCAATGTCATCACTGAACAGGGAATCATCCGAAACTTCTTCTTCTTCTTTTTCTTCCAACTTGGTGACACTAGCTGCAGGAATGACATTATTAATGTTTGTAGCTTTGATAGGAGTATCGTGCTCTTCGTAAGCAGACTTGATTGGTTTTGTAGAAGAAGCTGAACCAAAAGAAGTCTTTACTGAGCTTAAAAGATCGCTCAAATCATTAATATTTTTGAGTGGCTTCTTCTTTTCGGAAGGTGTGGTAAAACTATCCATATTAGGTATCAACTTCATGTTATTATTATTGTTGTTGTTATTGAATCTGGGCACTGGTAAGTTCAAGTCTAAGGGATCATGTTCTAAAACTTTCCCCGATGATGGCGATCTCTGTGAGCCTCCTATATTGTTGTACTTGATTGAGTATCTACTGGAAATATCCTTCATGGGCGTTGTCTTCAAAACACTCACAGGTGATGATGGAATTCGTGATCTTCGAGGTGTATCGATGCTCTGTGACAGGTTTTGGTTTGTAGCTTGTAAAGGGATAGTTTTCTTTTGCCTTGGTGTCTCTTGCCAGGCAACATGATCATCTGACCCTAGGTTATTGGTCACGGGACTACTGTTGGGAGATGGATTTTTATCGAATGGGTTAGTGGGCACATTCGTATCAGCCTTTAGAGATCTCAGAGAATTGAGCGGGACTGATTTATTAGGTGTGAATGAATATTTGATTTTGGTCTTGGGTTTGGTTTGATGAGATGATGGTTCATCTTCCTTCTGGTTTTTAAGTCTTTTGTTGATTTGGGGAATTGTTATCAGTGTGGGTTCTTTTCTCTTTTTTGATTTAGAATCCATCCTGTGTAAAAATTTGGTACCTGGTTCCAGGTTTGCTGGATAAGAGAGGTCTAAAATTTGTTTTAGTGGCTTTTCATAGATCAATCAAACGCGTAGCGTTATTATATTTATTTATGTTTTTTTTTTGGTGATTTAGATTTCACGTGACTAAATTTTTAAAAAGAGCCTGATTTCAAATGAAAACATTTGTTACTACGTTAATGCCTAATATTTTGTTCTTCAGGGAAAAAAAAAGCATCCTATATATTGAATAGCAAATGATTTTATCTTTAGCTTCTTAGACTTGAAAAAAAAAAAAAGGATAACAAATTTTAATATTTATACACTAATTACTGTGTACAATCAAGACTCGTACCTCTTATCATATTATTGAGATATAGAATTTTAAAATTTGGCCTTGGTAGTACCGTATAAAGCGACACATTCCAACTCAACCTTCAAGGCCTTATTTGGGAATCCAACAACAATACAACTTCTAGCAGGTTGATTTGGGAAATACTTAGCGTAAATCTTGTTAACAACAGGGGCATAACTACCATCACTGACGAACAATAAAACCTTGATGACCTTATCCAAAGAAGAATCAGAGTGTTCTAAGACACGTTTCAAGTTTTCAATAGCATTGATAGTTTGTTGTTCTAAGGATTCTGGGATATTACCAGTAGATGGATCGGAACCAACGGAACCAGAAGTGAAAACATGACCATTAGATTTGAAAGCTGGGGATAAAAGTTTGTTACCTGGAAGTTGAACTTTCTCCCAAGTGATTTTTTCAGCCATTTTTTTTTTTGTTTTTAAGTTTTGTGGAATATTGATTGGAGATAAAGATTTCAAACTTTAAATAAAATATTGGTTATAAGCCTTAAATTATTTGAACATATTTCAAGTGTTTATTTATTTTGATTTTCTTTGAATTGACAGGAACTGACAAAGGTACAACAGCCCTCTTTTATTATCACGTGAAATGAATGATAGAAATTCAGTCCATTCCGGTTCCGGCGTACGTTATTACCTGATTTGGATTAAGCGACAAAATAAGGGGTCGCTTAATAGAATTGGTGACAAATTTGTTTATCAAACCAAAAACCCAACTAAAAACTCTTATGGTTAACTATATAAATGGAAGATGGATCACCTAAATTATTTTCCGTATTATCAGAAAATGATATCCATTGCTTAGTTTGTCAATTAAGTCTTTACTACAATTTATACTGAAAACTATTCTTATCAACATATCTAAAATGGCTCAAAAAGTTACATGGGAACAAATCAACCGTCCAGGTTTCGATATTCTTTCTCCAGCCTACAAATCCAACGGTCACATCTTCACCTCAGGTAACGTTGGTAACGATCCAGTTACCGATGAACTTCCAGAAGATGTGGAACAACAAACAATTAACGCTATTGAAAACTTGAAAAACTTGTTGGAAAAGTCCGGTTCTTCTTTAGACAAGGTCTTGAAGGTTTTATTGTTCATTAGTGACAGAGCCAGTGGTCCTATTGTTAACAAGGTCTACGCTAAGTACTTCCCACACGCTCCAGCTAGAAGTTGTGTCATGGTTCAATTCCCTAATGAAGCTTACAAAGTTGAATTAGAAGCCGTTGCTGAATACGACGAATAAACGTTATCCTAGTTTCTTTGTTTTTTGTTTGGATAATACACTTTCATCTTCAAAGATGAATGATTTTTAAAATAGACCGTATGCTTTGATGTTCAATCCTCTATGTCTCCTGAAGATTGTATAATATATAGATGAGAAATAATTTTTTTCTTCATAACTTTAACATTTATTATACTAAATACTATAAGATCTTATCAATTATGTTTGTTACGTAGATGGGGTTTATGACCTGTATACATAAACTTCAACTACAGAGTTAAAACTTGGAGACTGTTTCAAAGAATGTCTTACCTTGGGTTTCAGCAATTTCCAACTCCAAAGTAGAAGGAACTCTAGAACCATCACCAGCGGCAAGGGTACCAGCACCCCATGGAGAACCGCCATGGACTTCTTCAAGGTTGGTCAACATACCAAAGACATTTTTATAACCCAAAGGAACGTAAATGATACCATGATGAGTTAAAGTTGACAAAGCGTTCAAAACTGTGACTTCTTGACCGCCACCTAAAGTGCCTGTACTGACAAAAATACCAGCAATCTTACCTTGCAAAGCACCAGCAGCCCATAAGCCACCAGTACGATCCCAGAAAGCTTTCCATTGAGCTGGGAAGTTACCAAATCTAGTTGGAATTCCGAATAAGAACGTATCGTATTGAGTCAAGGTGTCAGCAGTGGCGATTGGATAGTCTGGTTTTGGGGCAGCATGCATCTTAGATAGGACTTCTTCTGGGAGAGTCTCTGCTATCTGATAGATTGTAGCTTCACCACCGGCTGCTTCAACACCCTTCTTTTCAGCTTCAGCTAATTGAACTATATGTCCATACATGGAATAGATGATAATGGCGACTTTTGGAGACATTGTGATTTGTTTGAGAAATGGATTTGTAATTGATAATGGAAGTTCTGTAAGAGTAAAAACTGTAATGTTAATAGTTATGTGACAGGGAATTGTTGTTCTTTTATATATATTATACTTTTGCGTTGTGGAGAGAGTGCCATGTGTAAGCAATTATGGAAAAAAAATGTACAATATGTCAAGAATTATTAATTTCCTGTTAGAAGCCCCGTGCGATTGTTACCACTATTATACGATAACGTGTTGCGTAGACTTGCAGAGTTATGCAGAAAGGAAATAAAAAGTGTAAAAAAAATTCTCAGGTGTCAAAAGATTCCAAAATCATAAAAACTTCACCCGAAGAGAGTGTAAATTTGGAACTCGGGAGGTAAAATTTTCAGCAAGAGAAGAAGAAGAACCCAAAACGGAAATTAAACGTTAAACATGCAAATTCCAAATTCGGAAATTAAAAAGGTGGGCGGACCTTTCTGAACGGCAAGAAATAAACAAATAAACAAATAAACAAGGTGCGAAGCTTGCACATAGAATATATAGAGCATATATTGCTTAATTTAAATAGGTACCCGTATTCTCTATCCATATATATATATATATCATCCAATTTTCTCTCATCTAATGGATTCCAAAGACAAGAAGCGTTCTTTTGAACAGGTAGATTCAAATGGTCCACACAAGAGCCGTGACGCGGAATTAAACACTGGGGTAAACAAAGCAGCCAAAATAACAAGTTCATCATCTAACAACAATTCACATAAATATCAAATCAAGACAAAGGAATTGGAACCCAAATCCTTACTACCAATACTTGAAAAAGATAGTGACGGCAAATATAAACCCCCAAAGATTCATATTCATGAAATACACGAAGCACGTAAGACATTAAGACAAGATGGAATATCAGAATTTCTAAACCAATATTTACCTGAAGATGCCAGTGGGGCTGACCTTCTATCTGTCATATATCTTTTAGGTAACATCAGGGCAGATGTTGACTTTGATGTTGATGAGAATGATAACCTAGACCGAGTGATAAGATTACTCAGGAATACTATAACTAGAGTATTACACTCTAGAGATAAGCTTACAGATATCAATACAATTGAAGATACGGTAAGACTCATTCAGAATTCCAAGAATATTGTTGTTCTGACGGGTGCTGGTATCTCGACTTCGCTAGGTATACCAGATTTCCGTTCAGATAAGGGTTTATATGCTCAATTGGAAAAACTTGGCTTGAGTGATCCAACTGATGTTTTCGATTTACATATATTCCGAGATGACCCTCAATTATTCTATAATGTCGCACATATGGTCCTCCCACCGGATGATGTCTACACTCCTTTACATTCTTTCATCAAGAAGCTTTCAGATGAAGGGAAGTTGCTCAGAAACTACACACAAAATATCGATCACGTTGAATCCAATGCAGGTATTCCTGATAATAGGGTTATTAGATGTCATGGTAGTTTTGCCACAGCTACTTGTTTCACGTGTGGATACCAAGTTGAAGGACACAGTTTATATCCATGTATCAGGGAAAAAGAAGTGCCTATTTGTCCACGCTGTAAGAAAAGAAGAGAGAGGTTACTAGATAACGACGATACGGATTACATTCCTGCTTGTTTTGGTGTATTGAAGCCAGATATTGTCTTTTTCCATGAACCTTTGCCAGAACTTTTTGATAACACCATTATTGGAGATTTAGAAAAGTGTGATTTGTTGATCGCAATTGGTACATCTCTTCAAGTGGCCCCAGTTTCTAAAATTGTGGTTCAAACAGCTGCTAATGTCCCACAGATCTTGATCAATAGGGATCCGATTCCAGATTGTGAATTTGATGTCAACCTACTCGGTATGTGTGATGATGTTGCTGTATTGTTAAGTGAGAAATTGGGATGGTCGCTGAAGCATGAGAACTTTGAAAAAATTAAAGATAACGGCTTTATTGTACATGAAGACCAAGAAGAGCCTGGTCTATACACAATCAAACCAAAGCCTGGTCCAACTACTGATGAGGAAGTTAAACTTAAAGAAGAGGAAAATAAAGTAGATGAGAAGAGCGAGGTGAGTTAAGCGTGTTGGAAGAATTCGGGATTTTGGGGGGATATCATCGCTTACAGGAATTATATGATAATATTGGGATATCGATAAAGGTCTTTTGCTTTTATATTATTATTAAGCCGTTGTATATATCTGTTTGGTTAACCGATCTGGAGGGAGATGCAGGGACGGGTAGACGTCGGTTTATATTAAACAAACGTCAACATAAGATACTACTGATGAAGACTTCGTCACATTCATAGTTAGAGTCATGATAATTTTTTATTATTTATTCGAACAATATCTACATAATTATCTTAAATACTGTTCAAATTTGTTAAGTGTTGGTGCCGATTGTAATCACGTGCAGTTGATTCATAGAAGAACCAAAAAAAAAAATATAAAAGGATGCTATTTCCGCGACAAAATTTCCAACTACACGCGAAAAAGAAAAAAAAGATAAATACAATTTTGAAATACAAAACATTAAATAGGTATAGTTTCTTCTTTAACAGACTCAGTTCTAACAAATAAAATATAAAAAAAAAATAAAAAACTTTTCCTAAGACTAAATGTATGCTCTTCGAAATGCTTTCTTTCTTGGATGCCTCTCTCGATTAAATATATTTTTACTAACTTAAGCACAAAAGCTGATCAAAAAAAAATATATTATATATATATATATTTTTAAAAAACTATTATAAGTCCGTCTTTAATATATATATTAAGTCCCAAATAATTACACACATTATAAATTGAGACTATTAATATATTAAATACTAAAATGACCACAGTTGAGAAACGTCCACTGACAGAAGACCCTCTTGTGGTCCATGACTCGTCCACCACGATGTCTGTTAAGAAACACAAACCACATCCAACAACTGATCCTTTGACTCCACCAGGGTCTGTTGATTCACAAATAAATAAAAAGCAACCTGAGACTACTGCACGAGCCCCATATCCAAGACTTGAGAGAAACTCTGAAGGTATTTATCTTCCACCTAAATTTAAGGCTGAAGAGATTCTTGTTGCCAGAGATTACCTTCGAACTCATACTATTTTGGAGTTTTTAAATGAATATCTTCCTGAAGCTGTCACGGGGAATGATGTTTTGTATCTTATCTTCTTACTAGGGGAACATTGTCTTGAAACAAAGGAAAACGTTGATAATCAAAGAAATCTGGATAGACTTCTCATAGAATTGAAAAAGGTCATTAATGAAGTGATAACGACTAGATCCAAGTTACCACGCTTCAACCAACCATCACAAGCAGCTGATTTGATCAGAGACGCTAAGAATATTATTGTCGTTTCTGGGGCTGGAATATCTACATCTTTGGGGATTCCAGATTTCCGTTCTGACAAGGGTTTATATGCTGCTTTAAGGGAACGTCTTGGGCCTGGTGCTAATCCAACAGATGTTTTCACCTTGAGTGTCTTTAGAAAAGATCCAGAACTCTTCTACAGTATTGCCGAGAAAGTTTTGCCACCAACTGAAGTATACACTCCTTTTCATGCATTTATTAAGATGTTATCAGACAAGGGTAAATTATTAAGAAATTACACACAAAACATTGATGCTGTTGAAGACAATGCTGGTATTCCTGCTACTAAAGTCATTCGTTGTCATGGTTCATTCCACAAAGCCAATTGTGAGACTCCAGAATGCACTTACTCCGTTGAAGGTTCAACAATTTTCCCAAACATTAGAGAGAAGAAACTTGCCTTATGTCCTCTGTGTCTTCCTAAAAGAGCTGGTGTTTTAAAGACCAAATCAAGTACATCTGGCTCTTACGGTGTTATGAGACCAGGAATTACATTTTTTCAGGAAGATTTACCCGAACAATACCATAGCCAAATCGAGAATGATCAAAAGACGTGTGATCTTCTTATCGTTGCTGGGACCTCCTTAAAAGTTCCTCCTGTTAGTAAGATCATTGATGACGTCGGTCGTGATGTTCCTAGAATTTTAATCAACATGGATTCTATTCCACATGCTGACTTCGATATTAACTTATTGGGATACTCTGATGACGCCGCTTTATATCTCTCTGACTTGTTGAACTGGAAATTGGACCATGTAAAATTCCAAGAAATGAAGCAAGACAAGACACTTATCACTGAAGAGGGAATTAATAGAGGATTATTTAGAATTAAAAGGGTTAATGCTGCTGTTAAACAGGAACTTATTACTTCTCGTGAAATCAATCCTCGTGATTTTGATGTCTCTCGATCCCCAGTTTCATCAAAATCTTCAAATGTTTGATACAAATTTTTATTTAGGAAAATCTTATTTATATAAAAATATACATATATATGCATGTGTTATTGTACCAATTTTTTTTTTCTTTTCTTAATTGGTAGATCATAATTTAAATAATTAGTTCCATGAACTTGCGTTTATTTTTTTTTTTTAATATAAATTAATATATTATTATGACTATGTATTTAAAAGAAAAAAAAACCTTAAAAAAAAGCTATTCAAAGAGAAATATATATTATATCCCAAGTGCTTAACTATAATTAATTGAAATCTAATAATTCTGTGGAGTCAAATCCATTCCATTACTACCAAAATCCTGATGAATGAAAGCATCAAAAGATTCATGTGCTTCAGTTTTCATCAAAGAATCCAATCCTTGATGAGATTGGTTGTTCTCATGTACCATGTTATTTAGCGCGTTCTTATCATCTAATTGAGGGATAGCACCGCCATTGGTGGTTGTTGGAGCTGTTGATGAATCTGTGAATACACTTGGATTGAAATGTGGAGGGATATTCAGAAGTGGTGAATGTTGTTGCTGTTGTTGTTGGATATTGAACTGCGGTGGTGGTGGTGGTTGTTGTGGAGCAAATTGATTCAGAGGGTTTTGTGAAGGTGAAATAGTGTCAAATCTAGAAGGTAATTTGAATTCTTGTTCTTGGGTATTCGTAGACTTGTAGTCTAAGATATGACTGTTCATAAACTTCAAAGAGTTCAAAGAACCAGATAAAACATGAGGGATCCCTGTACCACCACCTATAAAGGCATCGTTGACTTGGTGGCCTTCTGAGAAATCATCACAAATGGACCATTGGTTGTTGGAAGATGAGATCAAATGAGCAAACGCAACAGCGAACTTTGGAGATTTGTTTAAAAATAACTTAAGATCGCAGTTTGCTATCGATGAAGCATTGATGTTCCCAGAAGATGAGAAAGAGTCTGGGGTAACGGACTCATCACTTTCTTGCAAAGTTGTAATGGAACAATTATTGATGCTTGAGATTGGGAAAAATATTCTAAACAAAATCTTGGAATTCTCCGTGATAGCACTGAAGAAGTAATTGATCTCATTGTTCTTCTTAGAAATCAAAATCATCAAATCAGTGGAGTTGTGCATGATCTCGTTAATAGAAGAAGGCGACAGATTCGACAAATTTCTCACGTTCTGTAAATTGTCTTGAGACAGATGTCCGCTCTTGATCCGCTTCCAGGAGCCAACAGTCAAAGTTTTCACGTCAATAAAGTAATAATTGTTATTCAAAGTCGTCGGAATATTGTCATACCTGGTGGTATAAATAGCTGCTGCTGCATTCAATGACTGGCTATCCCCATTTATATCAGCATGGTCGGCCTGAGCCTTCTCAATCTTCCTGGACTTGGCTCTTCTATTCTGGAACCAAATACGCACAGATCTTTCAGGCATATTGGTTTGCTCACTTAGTCTTTTTCTGGTGGCACTGTTTGGATTTGCATTCTTATTAAACTCACTGACTAAAAGAGCCAACACTTCACCAGATGCACGTGTACGCTTATTGGTTGGTTCCGTTAAGTTACTATGCCTCTGCTGGTGACCACTCATGTCTTGAGGACCCATATGAAGGTTGTCAAGATCAGTATAGTGGTTTTGTAAGCCCTGTTGATTGAACGGCTGATCCAAGCCAAGTGAAGCATGCTCTAAAGACTGAGGAAAGTTCTGTGGTGAATTGTTGAACCCGGGATTGCCAGACCCATTTGAAGGATATTGATGGTGTTGTAAAAGATTTTGATCATGATGCTGTTGTGGTTGGATGTTCCCTATTGGTGGTTGTGCTACTGCTGCTGCTGCAGAATTTGGGGTAGGGGCTGGTGGTATTGGTAATGTCTGATGATTGTGGTTAAGATCTTGCTGGTCACCACCATTGGAGTTTGCAATAGAGTTCATGAAGTCTTCATCGAATTCGTTGTTTGCATTCGTGTACATCAACTCGTTGGAGTCAACTGGCGGGTAATTGGCAAACTCGTGTGAAGTAAAGTTCTCGTCCATATTTGGGAGGGGGATCTTAAATTGGTTTTACAGCCGTTTTTTTTTTTTTATTTTAGTTTTGTTTTTTATGACCTTATACGGATATCTCTTTACAAAAAAAAAGAAGGACTTCTCAGGATAGACCTATGTATGTTCTTTAATGTCGTGTTACCGATTGATAGGATGATTGATAATAAGTAATTGTTGTTGTTGTATGTGTTTTTTTTTTTTTTTTTTGGATTACAATTTAATAATTAACGATCGTCATGCAAATGGCCCAAAATTACAGAAATTCGACATGCACCCAAAAAAAAATTGTTGCGAAAACGAAGCCTGTCACGTGTTTAGTTTTGTTTCTTTCCTTTTCTTCGCTAATTTCTGTTTGGCAGAACCTCCTTATTCGTCCAAATTCAGGAATTGCAAAAACTTTGCATAATTTTTTTTTTGTTTGATTTTGGCACGAATTCGCGAATCATGGCTTAGTTGGCGAAAACCAATAATCTGATATTTTAAGGATAAGGACTTTAATTTGACCCCGTTAAAAGGAATAACTTAACACTTTAAAGTTTATTTTAGGGTATATACTAGTACAAAAAATATGCATAATTTATAAATATGACAGGATATAGAAGAGCACAGGTGCCTCGATTAATATTCCATGTCCTTGATTCTTTCTCTCAAAATCTCTTCCACCTCTAAATCAAGATCCTCTTCTTGACTGTCTTTTCTCTGGTTTTTCTTATTAATCTTCATGAACTTTAGTTTAATACCGCCTTCTTTCTGAATCTTTCTCTTCACAACCTTACCACTTGGTAACACTTCGGTCGTAAAATTATCGTCGAACTGAACCGTTTTCATTGTTGCTGTGTTCTTTTCAACCTTAGAAGGCGTTCCTGGTGGCAGCTCTGTGCTCGTTGTAACTGTGTTCTTTCTTCTTCTAGGTGACTTGCTCACTAGTTCGACAGGGTTGAGCTTTCTTAAAGAAGAGGGATCTTTATCCCAAGTCCAACTTTGCTTCATTTGATCAAAAGCCATATTTTCCAAATCTCTTCTGATATCAATTCTCTTTTCTAAAACCTGAAATTCATCAACATCAGTTGGGAAAACCCAATTTCTGAAAACTTGTACAATCGTATCAAAGACTAAAGCCATAGTAATAAGTATCAATAAAGTAGCCCAAAACGTAATGTCTTTACCAAACTTCCAGTATAAACCTTTATGAACGTCGTAAATCTTCGATGTATCCTCCTTGTAAATTCCTGGCAAGAAACAATTCCATGCTAATAAGCCGATACATGATATACCAACAGCAAGGAAATTCAAGTATGTAATATTTCTTTGTTCTAAGAATTGGAACTTGATATTAACTGTGAAAACAACAGTGGTAAAGGTTAGTACACCTAATGGATACAAGTTGTTGTCAAAAGTAGCGCTCATTCCCCAAAGATTCCAACTGGAAAAACATATCAACAAAGAAGTAAGAGTGGCAACAACCATCCAACCAATAAAGATAGGCAAGTTAAAAGCTTGGCTCAATCTACCTCTTGAGTAAAGCTCTGGAACAGCCAATAAAGTAGCTGGTTTCAAATCCTTCTCAAACATACCAATACATAGTACTGTCAACGAAGTGAAAAGGGTGTTGAACATAGATAAAGACCATGGTTCATACAGAGAAGTACCGGTCCATAGAGTATTTCTTTGAAAAATAGCTTGAGACAAATAGAACAGTAGTTCTTTGTAAAATGTAGACAAAACAAATTTAGCTGTTCTGATATAGTTATAACGACCATGAACCAATAACAATTTCTGTAAGAATCTGAACTGGGCAATTGAATAATCCGAACATCTGGCAGCTTGTAGACCTTCTTTACCGGTGATACCAATACCAATATCAGCACTTTGGATCATGGCAATATCGTTAGCACCGTCACCAATGGCCAAAGTCACCAATTTTTTGTTTAACTTTCTGATACTGCTGACCATCAAAGCCTTTTGAGAAGGACTAGCTCTACAACAAATGACGGAGTCTGTCTTTGTACAGAGAGAAATGAACATTGATAAAGATGTTTCATCTTGTTCGAATTCTGCTAAAGTTGCTCCATCGATAACAACGACACAGTGAGCAACATTAGAGGCATTGAGTTCCAATTCAGCAGCAGTCATCTTAGAGATCACATCTTCATCATTTGAGTCCAAAACAACAACAGTGGAATAATCCTTGATCAACTTACAGGAGTATCCGATGTTAATGGCAGTTTCTCTTTTGTCACCTGTCAACATCCAAAGTTTGATACCAGCCCTTCTTAATTTCTCAATAGAATCAGACACACCATCTTGAAGCTTGTCTTCAATGGCGGTGGCACCAAGCAACTCAAAATTTTCTTCTAAAAGACAACCAACTTGTTCAATCAATTTGGCTCTGTTAACCAGTGATGTCTTTGCACTAGCATAATCCAAGGACCATCTTTCATACTCCTCATTATCAAGCCATTTAAAACCATAAACCAATGTTCTCAATCCATCAGTGGAGAACTGTTCGATGTGTTCCAAAGTTCTCTCTAAAACATATCTTTCATTCAGCATGTTTCCAATGTAGTCAGAAGTTGACTTAATGTTATATTTTTTCTTCTGTTGTAGATGTAAGGATTTTCTAGATTCAGCTAAAACACCATCGATCTCCATTTCCTCACGTCTAGAATTATGGACGAATTCGTCAATGCTGGCAACAGATGCACTTATAGAAGGTCTTGGAAGACCGCCGATTTGGAAGGACATTCTTGGAATGTTGGCTTCAATGGACTTTCTCTGTTTAAGAACCAATTCGGCTTCTTGAGCTTTTCTGGATCTGGTTTGATCATTCAAATCTTTTTGAATGCTAGTTACAATGCTTTTAGATTTAAGTCTCTCCAAAATAACATTGTCCGCACCTTTACAGATCATACAGACTCTACCATCTGGAAACTTGACAAAAATGGACATTCTCTTTCTTGATGATGAGAATTCAACAACGTTCAAGATCTCATAAACCTCATCAACCGGGTCAGACTCAAATCCATTAGGATACAATCTGATAGTTAGTTCTCTATGATTCTTCCCAAAGACAACATACCCCATATCTCTAGCAGCTAAGACTAAAGCTAATTCATCCGGAGACGAAGATTGGTATTCAATCTCTTGGGTTTCCTCTTTAATAGTCTTTGGCAGACATGTGTGACATAATGCAAGTGATAGAATAAAGAACTTGGCCTTCTTGGAGAACAGGGTATTTGGATTGTGTTGGATATATTCAAGCAAATCCAATGAAGTCTTCAAATTGTTCGGTGATTCGTAATCTTGGTCATCTGAAGCAAGAGCTGAAGAGCTGTTTAATTTGGATGCTGAATTTTTACAGTCTTTGGAAGAAATCGAGTTTCTGGCAGTCAAAGCAGGGGCTAAACCAGGGTTACCCGAATAACGAGTATGACTGTTTCTGATATCGACAGAATTCCTTGCACTTAAACTATCATCAAATTCCAATTTTGGTGTGTCTAAATCATTAGAACTGTCGTCATTTTCATCATCGATTCGATTCAACAGCTCAGGGTTAATTTCATGATACCATGCGGTCCCACCAACTGAGAATTTTTTAAATACCATCATGTTATCTGTCAAAGTACCAGTCTTATCACTGAAAATATAACTGACCTGTCCCAACTCTTCTAAAATGGTAGCTGTTCTTGCTTCACAAGGTGTGTCAGATTGTTCATGATACATATCAATATCCCAGTGCAAGAACAACATCTGGACCAACTTGATGATTTCAGTAGTAACGTACAAGGACAAAGGAATCAATGTGTTGTACATGATGATAAAGGACATGATTGTTGGAATGGCACCAGCCTCTTCGTTATATAAATACCATGCCTTGTCCCAAGAATGGTGTAAGTTGATTCTTTGGGCCATAAACGAAAATAATGATAACATTATGACAACCAAAACCATAAATGCAACAATCAGGTTGATAGCCTTTTGTAACTTTGGAGCCTTGGTTCTTGGATTCTTGATGGCGTTCATTCTAATCTTAGTTTCTTCACCGGTGAAAATGACTAGCCCAAGAACACTCTGAGTATTTCTAATAATCGAACCTCTATATGCAATATTTTCTGGTCCAAGTGGGAAGAGTTCACCATCAAATTTCAAATTACCTTCAAAGTTGTAAAGATCCAAATTTGGATCTTCCACTGTAACTGACCCATTAAAGTTCTTTAAACCAGCTGCTGTATTGAACATCTTTGAAACTCTAGAAATCGGGTTTCTGGCTTTCAAATTTGTTTCACCATCCAAATCCATGGTCTCAATGTAAACTTCATTCTCATTCTCGCCATCTGAGGTTAAGATTATGATATCGGCAGGAACAGATTCATCCTGTTCCAATCTCACAATATCCCCAACCTTAAGATTTTTCCATTTCACAGCGGCTGTTTTCAAATCAAGATGATTTAGAAATCGTTCTCTCTTAAAAGTATTTGGTTGATGTAACATCTCTTCAACAATTACCTCATCTTCTACTTCAATGCAGTCGAAATGGTTCGGGTTAAGCTCCATGGTGGAACCAAAACTAATACTTCTTGACAGTTCCTTCTGGTCATCAGCAACATGGGTGTCTCGAGTAGTGATGATCCTAGTGTATGTGTTATTTTCTTTCTTATCCTGCAGGTGTCTTCTCCAGTCATCAAATGCTTCTCTAAACATAGAAATGGAAATAAAAATCAACAATGGAACAATGGTGGTATATGTACCTGTTGTTGACCAGGATGGTATCATTTGCATAATAGAAACGGTCATGAAGTAGATATTTGCAATCTTGGAGAATTGAGCATATAGTTGTTTTGGTAAAAAAGAATACAAGGAATATCTTGAAGAAGAGATAGAATTATCAAGATATGGTTGATGATATCTTTCGTCAATAAGAATATTAGCCTCATTGATAGGAAAAACCATCTGATCAAAGTCTCCCAGGATACAAATTGGAATTTTTCTACCATCTTTGGACTTTTTGTATGGACGGATATTCAGTATAAAGTTTTTAAATGATACAAAGTGTTCTTGAACCTTACCGATTCTACCGGAATATGTCTTCAGAACAGGAAGTTTGGTTTTCTGTTTGATCTCTGTTGGTTCTTTGTCAATTTGCTGTTGAATCTCAAGGAAAGTCAAAGAAGTAGGTGTCTTAGGAGGAGAAGATGATAAAACATCTTGTAGCTCTATCTGTTCGTCTGATGTTCCTTCGTTGTGTGTAGGTTCAAGTTCTGGTTTGTATGTGTTGTTATTGTTGTTATTGTTCTTGAAAAACAGTTGTGATCTCAGGGAATAACCTCTTTTTCGCCTTTGTTGAGACTTATCAAGTGGCGGTATATCAGACATTGATGACACGTTTTGGTTTAAAAGTTATAACAAATTCCAAGTGATTTCGTGTTGATCTAAATGAAAAAAAAAAAAAAATTTGACTGACACAATTCACAGAAGCGTGTATAGTAGAAAGATTATGGACTTTTTTTTTTTTAGTTTGTTGGATGTTTATCACTTTCAGATAAACCAATTCAAATAATAAAAGTATGGACGGGTCCCGGGTACACAAAAAGAGTACACAGTGTTCTGGATAGGGTTATGAATAATGACAACACAGTAATATATATATAGGTATGCGATACTGTATTTTTGTTTTTTTTTTTTTTTT
>JADIOT010002633.1:4028-20232 GCA_018343995.1 Waltiozyma sp. UFMG-CM-Y6624
CAGAGAAAAAAAAAAAAAAAAAAAAAAAATATCAAGCTGAGGGTAAGAGAGAATAATGGATAAGAAACGTTCAGAAACTCCAATTCTTGAAGAATCAACAGCAGCAAAGCGTCAAAATGCTGAATTCCAATCTCGTGGAGATATTAAACAATATTTCGGTCCTGGGATTTTTGAACCTGAATTAGCTGAGAAATTGAAAGATCAAATCGCCAATTCTGAACCTTATCTATGGGGTAACTTCTCTAATTTAATCGATGATACATTATTGAGAACAGTCCGTAAAGAAGTGGAAACTCAAATCCAATTCACTAAAAAGGAAACAGACATTTATAAAGTCCATCAATCGGGTGACTTGGCTAATCTTTCAGGGTTGGATTGGGACGATTTGTCAAGATTGCCTTCTTTGTTCAAATTGAGAGCTGCTTTATATTCACAAGAGTTTAGAGATTTGGTGTCTTATGTTACTCAATCAGGAAAATTATCAGGTATTAAGACAGATATGTCTATTAACACATATACTAAAGGTTGTCATCTGTTAACACATGATGATGTCATTGGCTCTAGACGTGTCTCCTTCATTCTTTATTTGCCTGATCCTGATAAGGTCTGGAAGGAACATTATGGTGGTTCATTGAGATTGTTTCCTAAGATCATTCCAAATGTGCCATATCCAGATGCCAGTGCCAAGTTTGTGCCACAGTTCAATGAAATGGCCTTTTTCTATGTTCAGCCAGGCTTATCCTTCCATGAAGTTGAAGAAGTCAGAGTCGATAAGCAGAGATTATCTATCCAAGGTTGGTATCATGTTCCTCAAAAAGGTGAAGATGGGTTCATTGAAGGTGAACAAGAAGCCACTGAGGCTAAGAGTACTTTGAAGATGTTGGAATCTAAGGAGTTGGAAGAATACGATTTCCCAAAAGAAGTGAGAATTCCCTTCTCTCATTATGAAATGACCAATTACGAGCCAGCAGAGATTCAATTAGACGATTTTGACATTTCTCAATTATCTCAATTTATTAATCCTGAATATCTTGATCTTTCTAAATTGAAACAATTACAAGAAAAATTCATCTCTGAAAACCTTATCGAACTAGATCATTTCCTTAATGACGAATATGCCCCAGAACTTCGTAAGATCCTACGTAAGTCAGAATTAGAAGAAATAATGCCAAAGCATCAAAGGGAAGTTTCATACCCTTGGAAAATTTCCTTACCTCCACATAAATGGCGTTATTTATACCTAGACGGTAAGCAACCAGAAAATTTGACCATCGAAGGAGTCAAATTATCTAACTCAGGACCTCAAGAGACTCCAAACTTCCAAATGTTGAAACAAACTACAAATCATGAACCAACATTAAAATTAATCACTCTTACATCCTTTTTCAAATCTACCTCTTTTAAAAAATGGTTAACGTTATTAACAGATCTAATTCCAACTTCCGATCAGATTTTAACACGTCGTTTCAGACCAGGTCATGATTTCACTCTCGCTACGACTCTAAATGATCAAAACGGTACTGTTGATGCTGTTCTTGATATGACTTTGAATTTGACCCCTTCTCAAGGCTGGGAATCTGGTGAAGTCGGTGGGTATGAATTGATCATGGCAACGGAAGATCCAGGTGTTGAAGATGATCCTTCTATTTATAGAAAAGATGGAGATGATTCGGTGCTTTTGAATACTCAGGCTTGTTGGAATAAATTGGTTCTTGTTATCAGAGATCCAAGTGTCTTGAAATTTGTCAAGTATGTTAGTTTTAATGCTATGGGTTCAAGATGGGATATCTCTGGTCAATGGGATATTAAACAGAAAAATGAGGAAGATGAAGATGAATAGATGTACTGAATTGTACCATATTTTATTGAATATAAATGAGATGTTTGAAACTTATTCAGTTATATATGATCTGTGTATTATTTTAATTTAATTTTTATTAAGCCAGAGTTAAAGATTTTCGCCAATTTCCATTCCAGGCAAAAACGCAAAACTTACGAAAGTATTTCGCGCAAATTTTCAGATTATCGTTTTTTTATTTATGTTTTTTTTTTTTTTGGCGCGCGGCCATCACCCAAACTATCGCGAGGCTGCAGATTGATTATAAGCCATCAGTCAATTTAATTATCATTTAAAAATATCAAACATTTTAACTTATAAACCAATAATATTGAAAATGGTGATACATCTTCTTTAATTTTATCTATAACCTTGGTTCCTTCACAATGACATTTTCCACAACCAGGCCAGACACTGATAAATCAATAAATAAACCAACATACCTTCAAAGATTCAAATCCGTACTAAAATGTAGTCTACCTCCACGAATTCTATCTCAACGTATATTCAAATCCACAATAAACACTACAATAGCACTAATAATGTGTCTCAATCCTACTGTATTATCCCACCTAGGAGGTCAACCAGGGATGTTGCCCTTAATTTCAGTGATTGTTCATCCTGGTAGAAGAGTAGGCACAATGTTTGAAGCTACAATGTTTTGCGTCACTGGGTTATTATTAGGTAACACATTTGCTTTGTTTTCACGATTTATTGCCCAAAAGATCCTTGGTGGTGAAGAGATGCTACAGTTGACAGATCTACAGCAGTTAGATACTAATTATACAAATTATCGTGCTGCTTTGGCATGGTTGGCTGTTATGCAGATATTGATGTTATTCTTTCATGGCTGGATGAGATCCATCACACATAAGTTTTTCGCTATTGTTTTTCCTTTATTTTTGGTTGTTAATTTTGCATTTACTGATAGTTTGAGTGTTGGTGCTGGTGAGATTGCTAAGAATTATACTGTACCCTTCTTTGTGGGTATTGCATTGAGTTGGGCGTGTAATCTATTGATCTTTCCAGAATTCGGCAGCTCATATTTGGGGAAATCTGTCACTGAGTCTTTGAACGAGTTGCATTACACTGTAGATTCCACTGTGCAATTCTTCATCACCTTGAATGCCAATGAGCAGGAAGAGGAAAACACGGAACAACAGGATTGCTCACTACAGTATACGAAACCACCTGCATCATTAGCACAGTTAACCAAGTTAAAGACCTCGCTTAGATCGAAATTGAACACTACCCAAGCTGTCTTACAGGAATGTCTATATGAGATTTCCATTTCCAGAATGTCTCCAATGCAATTGAAGCCACTGATTGCACTTTTCAGATCGCAATTGTCGCCAATATCGGCCTTGATCAATGCTTGCCAATTAGAACTTACAATGTTAGTAAAACGTCATGAGCACTCTCAGCTTCTGGCAGATGTTCTTAAGCGTACCAGGAAGCCAATTTTTCAATTACAACAAGCTATGTCTCAATCATTGTATGTCACCAAATTAGCCATCGCTCACAGTTACGACGTGAACCTTACCAAAGCTGTTCCATCAACTATACTTGCAAATCAATCAATATCTACTGGTAATTCTCACTGTTTGACTCAAGACCAAATCAACGCGCAGATCGATCTCTTAGTACAAGAAATGGCTGTCTTCGAGGTGACATATCATAATGAACTTCAACGCCTTTCCTTTTCACAAAGAACTTCCACATCTAATTCTGCTTCCAATATATCACCGAATGATGACATGTTCCTCTTATCCTCTTTCCTCATGAATCTTAAAGAAACCGCCAATTCCATCTGTAATATGCTTCAAGAAGCAGCATCTGTCCTTGAGATCCGCCAACAGAGAGAAAGTGAATGGTTTTATGGGTATAGGATTTGGTTCTCATTCCTTACAAGCACAAGGCAACTAAAGGGTTGGTTTATTGCTAATTCTAATAGCAATGTTATCGCTGGGAAAGATAATATCAGTTTAAACGGTGATGGTGCTGGTGCTTCTGTTGATATGGGTACAAAAAGTAATGGTGGTGGTGTTGCCTCTATTAAGGTATTCTTTAAAGAATCCGAAACTGATCAGGAATGCAAACCAACAATAACATCAATCAATCAACCAGTACTTGATCCTTCCCTTTCAAAAAAATCGATTACTTTCCTGAACCATCTTTCGAATCTTTATTTTTCCACAATCCGTCATTATTATGCATTCCAACAATCTCATCGTGATCATTTCCGGTTCGGGTTCCAAATAGCAATTGGATTAACGCTAGCTACATTCCCAATGTTTGTACCTGAGGCACGTCATTGGTTCTATGATATCCGTGGTACATGGATTGGATTCGTGTGTATTTTGGTCCTTGAGCCTCAAATGGGCGGCACGTTTTTCGTGTTTTTTTTAAGATTTGTCGGGGTTATTAGTGGTGCTGCGTGGGGATATTTGAGTTACATCTGCGGTGGTAAAGATCAACATATGAGATGGCTCCAGGTCCTTGTTACAGTGATTTATGCCGTACCTGGTTATTATTACTTCTTGGGAACCCCATATGTTAAGGCGGCTATCATTGGTGTTATCTCTGTTTATGTTGTTATGCTTTCTGCTATTTTGCCTTCAACTATCGAAGGCGGTATATTGGTAAACTTCGGTAAGAGATGTCTTGCTATGATGTATGGGGGTGCTGTTGCTTTGGTCTGCCAGTTAATTTTCTTCCCTGTTAAGGCTAGAGATGAACTGGCTACCGAAGTTGGTCGGGCTGTCGGAAATATTTCCAAGTTGGTTTTACTTTATGCTACTGGTTTAGAAGGTGAAGATGAAAATTCAAATGCCATGACTCAAAGAAGATTTGAAAAGTTTAGACAATTAAGTGATTCCACCAAGGCCTCTTTGATCAAGGCAGATGCCTTCAGACATGAAGCTAAGAGAGAACCAAGATTGAAAGGTTCTTTCAAAGAAGGATCTAAGATCTTTGGTGAGATCATCTTTATTTTGAGAGAAATCTTGGATCGCTTGGACAACATTATTTTGCTACGTCGTACATATGGTTCTGCAATCATTGAGGAGTACAACAAGGAAGTTCATCCGTATAGAAGACAAGTCAGTGCTTCAATGAACAGTTGCTTCAAAGTTGTTGAGTTGGCTTTATTAAGTAAGAATCCATTGCCACAGTACTTACCATCACCTAAGATTGCACAAGAGAGATTAATTGAAAAGATTCGAGAAATCCTACGCACCAAACTAGCTCTTTCCAATTTCAACAAGTCTCACTCCAGAGCTAATTCCTTTGAATCGACAGAATCGGTAGACTCTGAATCATCAGAATTGAACATGGAATTCCACAATAGCATCCGCTTCAAAAATCATTCGCAAGTCTTGAATACCCAATATCTTTCCTGGAATGCCACCACCTCCTCCTTAGAAGAAATTATCCAATACATTGAAGAACTGATGGAGTTGTCCAAACTATTGGTCGGTGTTTATCACTTCAAATATGGCTTTCTTTCAAGATCAATTTATGACGATTACGCAAAAGATGCAGAATTGAAGTTCGATAAGTTGACAAAGTTAAAATTGATATGGAAAGAGGCCTAAGTCAAGCGGTTCCATTGACTGAAAAATTTGTCGAAGATGAGAGAGAAGTAGAAGATGCTGGTTTTATTGATGATTTATTAGCTGCGGAGATTGTTAACAACACTGAGAAATTTGATGAAGATTCAGACGAAGATCAAAATGAAGACGAAACATCAGAAGAGCAGAATGATCAAAATCCAAGGGCCTTTTTCCAAGAATCACCAACTAAGAACGACAATGACGACATGCATTCCATCAAGACAACCTCAACATCCAGATCAATAACCCATGCCTTCCGTAAAAGAATGTATTCTGTAGGATCCTTTGCTGGAGCCATCGGTAGGAACAGTTATGATGTTGGTGATCTAAGTAGTATGAAATCAACTGCTACGACTTCTAATGCGGGCTATCAAAGTGAAAGTTTTATAGGTTCTGATGGTGAAGATGAGGAGGATTTGCCTTTGGTTTTGAAAAGAGTTGTTAGTAAAAAAATCAGTGAAGATAAAAAGGAGGAAAAGGAAAATCAAAAGGGTAAGGAAAATGACGTTTTGTGAAAGGCCCAAAAACTTCTGCTGAGAACTTAATATCTAAGAAATATATTACATCTTCCCTTATTTATGGATACTATTTTTTGTTTGAATGCTACGCCATCAAATATAATAAAGTTTTATCATTAGTCATGTTGACTTTATTTTATGTACCCCTTTTAAAAAGTTTACTTTATTTTCAAGGGCTCTTTTATGAATCTAAAATTTGATGCTTTATTTAGTTAACAGTATTATATGAATATTTACAAAATAGATGAGACAAAATATATCTTCGTTTTTTTTTTTTTTTTACACTTTGCTTGAATAAGATTCTTGGGATATTGACTTAGAGGTGAAGCTAAATATCTAAACCCCATTTCATGTAATATTGTTAAACTAATTTTTGCTATTCTGATTAATTAAGGAGTGTTGTGTGGTCAATTAATTAGTTTAATTCACAATCCAGAGTACAAAAGATTGCCTTATTTTTTTCTTTCAAAACATATGACGAATATAATTCTGCCAATCTGAGAAAGGAATGAGTTGGCCAAGTCGTCAAAGGTTTAGATTTTCAACAAGGGGTGGGTGTATATAATATTAAATATTATAATCTTTACCCCCCCCCCTTTCCAACAAAAATCTTAACTATGGCGGGAAGCCAATTCCGCACTGGGAATATGGTCGAGTGGTTAAGACGCCAGAATCAGGTTCTGGTCTCATTTCAATGAGTCGCGAGTTCGAACCTCGCTATTTCCACCCTTCTTTTCCTTCCACTTTTATCCCTCTCTCTCCCTCTCTTATTTTTCAGCCCTTTGGAAAGGTATTGGGTATAAATAATTACTCCTTAAAGTTGTATATAAGTTTATGTTTGTTGTTGAAGTTTCGCGAAATCCTTCGATCCAAAATCCTGCATTGATTTGCATATTATTCTCGAATATGTATGGATTACATAAGATTTTTTCAATCAAAGGTTTTGTAATCACTCGAAAATGATCAGAGATCCGAACAAAAGATAACTCACCGTTTATAAGTTAGACGCAAGCTGATCATAGTAGCTATGTTTAATAGAACCATTTCAATCGTCACAATATAATAGCTCCAACAGCAACGGACTACACAAACACACCATAAAGGTAAAATGTTTTAGAAACGCGATTTTCAAACAAAATTTCAGAATAGAGACTATGCTTCATTCATCAATTTTTTGATATTTTTTTCAAAGACAATAATTGATCAATTTTGGTGGTTGCTTACAAATCAGTTTTTTATTCACAACAAAAACGTTGTCATAACTTAGTGGCTGAGTGTATGTTTTTAAATGTAATTCGTAATCAATGCACATAAGGCGGCTGCATTAACTGAAAATGACAGAAAAAAAAATGCTATATTCTCTATTTTCTGTGTTAAAACGGATAACTTAATTGATGTTAACTAAATCTTAATAATTGTTAATAATATATTTTTTATAATTAGACACAAACATAAGAGAAAACGAATTTGTTAAAAAAAGCTATGTAAACGCTACAACTAGCTGATTAGTTTATATTGCTACTATTTTACTTAAAGATTTACAATTTAAGGACATTTTCTACATCCAGCATTATCTATATTCTTTCAAATCATTCAGAATTGACAAGCACTTTTCAATAAATCGCAAACATTTGTATCCAATAAAATTTCACAATAATTTACCTGCACACTTGTTGCAACTTTATAAATCCTGAAAATAGTGTAATTCAAGATTCCCTGATTTATTTGGAAAATCACTTTAAGTTTGTTGGCCGAGAAATAATTTTGGTGGAAGCCATATTTAATTGATGATATATGTCCTGGGGACTCGTAAATTTTAAGGCAATATAACATCATTTGATGTTTAAACGTATATTACTCGATGTCATATATTGCTACTTCTTTCTACCAGCTTATCTGTGTCCTTATCGTTTCTATAACAGTATTAGTGACATATTTGATTACTAATGTAAGCTTTTGGTGTACGGCTTTATTTTTTTCTTTTTTTTGATTCAATCAATCGAAAGATATCTCTTGAATATTCTTGAACTCCAAGAGACTTGAAAGTCTCAGATCTTTTTAGGATAGAAGTTTTTACTTTGACTTAAAAAATCAAAAGAAAGAAAAAGATAGGCTTGTGTGACTACTTAATCCAAAAAAAAGAAACACTGTGTGTGTGTGTTTCTAATTTATATGATACCTGACTATTCATTATAAAATGTCTCTCTTTGGCACTGTCATTTCAAAGGCATTCCTCTCGTTGGCATTGTGATTGTATTATTAATCATAGTTGATCGGTTACCTCGTAAATTTGAAACTCATTATAATCTTGCAACAGGTACCTTAAATTGATGAAATATATTAAGACGCATAATTACTCATCATACATTTCAGACCTTTTGAGGAGTTTGAGGTGAAGAATTTTTTTTTCTATTTAACTAATTATTTATATTAATCCATGATTATTTCAAATTAGATCTGTCAATGTGGTTTATAAAGGGCTGGTTCCACCTACTCCGCTCAAAGAAAGAATAAAGATAAAACTATTTATCCTTCAAAATTCAAATTGTCCCCTCCAACCAAAAGTTCAAAAAGCAAAAGCCCCCTTTCCTCGAGTAAACCAAGCAAAATGATCGAAACCTTCAAAATCTTTCGTAAAAAGGCACAATCTTTATCTCCTTCTTTCATGAAATCCAGACATTTTATCTTTTTTCTTCTTAACTTATCAACAGCTCTAGATCTTCTTAATGTCACTGCTTTATTAGTCTCAACTCAATATATCTCAACACATTATGGAATCACCCCAGCGAAGGCTTCTTGGTCATTATCCTCCTATGCTGTCACATTCTCTGGTTTCATTGCTTTTTTTGGTAGGACTGGTGATATCATTGGTCATAATAATCAATTCGTCATAATGTCCTTTTTATTTTCCATTGCATCCTTATTATGTGCTGTAATTGATAATATAGATGCTTATATTGTTTTCCGTGCTTTTCAAGGGTTATTTGCTGCTGGATTAATTCCAACAAATTATGCCATCACTGCTCATTTATATCAAAATAAGCATTTATCTACAGCTATTACAGTATTGACAGGTACTTTAACGTTAAGTATGGCGATGGGGTTGGTCATAGGTGGTGCATTTTTAAGAACTAGTGTAGCTATTCACGGAGTAGCCTATCTCTCCTTTGGTTTGGCATTTTTATGGTTTGTTCTAGCAATTTTTAGCTTCCCTGAAATAAATTCTACCTCAAGTGATAAACTTGAAGATTTGGATTACGTTGGTTCATCTATTTTGATCTCTGGACTTTTGTTAATTATCGTTGGATTCACAGAAGGTGGTGAGTCTTGGAAATCACCAAAGTCTTATGTCACACTTATCATCGGGGTCCTTCTTCTTGGATTCTTCTTCATTTACGAAAAATATATCTGTTTGAAATGGCATCCTTCAACTCATCTACTTATACCTCCTCAAGTTTGGAAAATTCCAAACTATGCACCATTGGTTTTCAACTCTATTATGAATTATGCTGGTTTCTTTGGTTCCATGTTTATCTCTGTCTCATATTTTTTGAACATAGATAAAGTATCTCCCTTGATTGCCGGTCTTAGATACTTACCATTCATAATTTCTTTGATTACAGTGACTTCACTTATGACTTACACAAATGGGAAATTTTCTCAGAAATTGTGTTGTGTTGTTGGTTTCCTCATTGGATTTGTCGGTTTAATTTTACTTACTCGACTAAGCTATACAACCTCTAACAATTATTGGAAGTTCAGTCTTACCAACCAAATTCTCATGTCTGCAGGAAGTGGTTTGTACTTTGTCAATTATCTTAACATGGTTCTTCATAAGGCACCTTTGGAATTACAAGGGATTGTTACTGGTATTGCACAGACTTTTGGTCAGTTTGGTATTGCTTTGACCTTTGCTGTCATAACTTCTATTGTTGGAAATTCCGAGAAAATGGATATTCATACATTGAACCAAAAATATCAATATGCTTCTTGGTTTTGTGTTGGTTGTTATGGTATCGGTACTCTGTTATTAATATTTTTTGTTCATGAAGATTCATCAAGCTCAGATTCTGTCCAAGAAGAACATGACTATGTGGATGATGAAACTAAAACAATGATTGAAGTCTAAAAGCTATAAAAAAAAAGTTTATGTTGAAAAAATCTTCGAATAAGGTTTCTCTTAATAAGCTATATCTGGATTTTCAAATAATGTTGCAGTTTGAAACTTAGCTTAACTTGATATCATACAAACTATATACCAGGTATACCCAGTTTAAAGAATCCGGATTTCCTTACATAAATGTTAAGATTTTTTTTTTATATAAATTCATATATATATATATATATAGGTTTGATCCAATCAGTTAAAATCAGCTTTGAATTTTAAAATAATTAATAGTTTGATTAATGCAGTCATACAATAAGTCAATTGCATTTATTCACGTGACTTAAAATTTATAAATAAGTATCGGATCAAATTCCCTGTCGCGGCACCATGTTTGTTTGTATTTTCAAGAGAATCTGTGTCAATTTCTTGGGGATTTACAAAGTGGAAAGAAAATATAAATAATGTGTAAAAGAAAGGACAATAAGAGGGGGGCAAATAAGAATTAAATTGTTTTAAAATACATATTTAACGTATCAAGACCTATTTTTTTTTTTTAAAAGAAAAAAAAAAGAAACCTAATCTTTTCAATTCCATCAACTTTATATTTTTTAAAAAAAAAAAAAAAGATTCACGATGTCTATTGATTTTCATAACGTTGATAGAAGATTAAAGGAAATCGCTGATAAATCCACAGATAGTGATCCAGATCTTCGTTTCATGGCTGTCAATGATTTGAACAAATTGGTTGCTGAAGAAAGGGCAATCATCAGTAGTGTTGATCATTACTCTAAACTGGCCACTGAACTTTTATTGGCATCTCTAACTGATGTTAACTCTGATGTTCAATCTCAAGCATTAAAATGTTTCGCTCCATTGACTCCTACTCTTACTGATAATGAATTAATTACCATTTTAACCAAGTTAAATGAACAGATCACAGCTTCTGTTTCAATCACTACTTCTGTTTATACCATGGCTATTCTTGAGATCTTGAAAAATGTCAATTTGAAACATACTGGTACAGGTCAACATGTGGCTTCTAAATTGATTAGTTGGAATATTGATTCTGAAGGAATCGATATAAATAACACCCTTGACTCCATTGAAATCATCACAGAACTTATTAAGAATATTGGTAACACCTTAAGTTCTCCACAGAATGCATTTTTATGTGAGTCTCTTTTTAGAGCTATTTTTGGAACAAACAATACTATTTCTAAAAGATCTATCACTGCTTTGGGGTTTCTTATTCCAAATTTGGATTCTAAAGAATTCAATTTCTTGATGAGTTTGATTCAAAAGAAGGTCGATGGTGATTCTAATCAAATTTTATTGATCTTATTGACTTATATCTCAATTGCTAAATCTGATCCTTCTGTTTTGGAACCTTTCTTTGAAGATATCTTTAATTTCACTGTGAAATATTTGACATTACCTGTTTCTTCAACAGTTCAGAATAATGATGATGAAGAGCAAGATGAGGATGATCAGCAAAAGGCAGATGATATTCGTTACGAATCTTTAAGATTGATCACTAGTTTGTTACCAATAGGAAAATCTTTGAATGTATATATTCCTTCGATTATCAATATCGCCAAGCAATACCTAAAGTATGATCCTTATTCAAGTACTGATGATGAAGATGATGATGAGGTTATTGAAGACTTTGAAGATGAATTTGATGAAGAATTCGACCAGTTAGATGATGGAAATGAAGATAATTCTTGGAAATTACGTAAACAATCAGCAGACCTGGTTTCGGACTTGGTTAAGATTTTCCCATTTGTCATTACACAAATTTACAACTCTGGATTGTTTGACTTTGTTTTAAAATCCATTGTGGATTCCTCTGAAGTTGTCACTATTGCCAAGTTGAATACCTTAAAGATTATTATTGAAGAAACTATCCAACAACATAATAAAACGACGAAATCTCGTAAAAGAAGAGGTTCTGATGTCAGTATGTCAGATATCGAAACCACATATTCGCAATTGAAGAGATACAGAGGTGAGATTGTTAGTATTCTCACTAAGGAATTAAAGGCTATTAAATCCAACAATGCTCAAAAATATAATGTCCTTTTAAACTTCTTCCAAAATTTTAACTCCTTAGACGAAGACTTGAATGGTCTTTTAAAAACTGTCAGAGAACATAACTTTGGTATTAATTTGGAATTATTAACTTTTTACTCCACTATGTTAGATGGTAACGATTTGCAATATTTTGATCAAATTGAATTGGATTATATCGTTATCATGGTAAATGACGGTTTAACAGGTACTTCTCATATCTCCATATTAAATTCTATTCAAACTGCTGTTGATTTGATCAATTTGAAATTCCATAAAAATTTATTAAATTCTATTGTTAAATTGATTGAAAATCCAAAGAATGATAGTGAAATGAGAAATACAGCAATCGAAGCATTGGCTAATATCAAAGTTTTTCCACCCGATGATGTCAATAAGTTACTATTGTTGTTTTCGATTACTGTCAAGAATGAACACACTGCTTTATCTTCCATTCATTCAATTACCAAATTAATTTTAAGTCATTATCAAGTACTCGATCAAGCTCATATTACTCAAATTGTTCAAGAATATCATATTCTTTTGACATCTCAACGTTTTCAAGCTGCTGTTATCGAGTCCTTGGTGGAAATTTCTCGTCGTTTCACTGTCGATGTTTCTATTGCTGAACCATTGAAAGGAATTTTTGGTGAATCTACCAACCAATCCTCTATTGTCAAGATTTTGGCTTATTTGAAGTTATCCTCATCTGAACTACAAAACATCTACTTACGTGCGTCTAACTTAGATGAAGTCGATGATGAGACTCTTGTTGAAGTTGGTGTTCAAGGTGGTTCTTCTTTAATTCCAGTCTTACAAGAAAATGCCTTGGTCAACCAAAGAAACATCAAGGTTTTAGCTGCTATTATTGCTAAGGAACAACTTGTCACGTTGATCCAAAAAGCAGAGGCTGATTTAAAGTCTGGTGTTGAAACTTTGTACAATATCAAATTATTAGGTTATTTGGCACAAGAGGATGTTTCTGTTGAAGTTCAACTGGATGATTTGACTGTATTCTTTGCAAATGATGAGCTCAAGATCTATGCTGCTGAAACTTTGGGTAATATCATTGCAAACAAGTATCAACAATACGTCCCGGCCTTCTTGGAGAAGATCTCATCTGATGAACAACGTCAATTGTTATTGGTTTCCATTAAGCAAGTTTTAAAAGTAAATAATTCAGTTTCTATTGAAATGTGTACTGATATTTGGAACACTGTTATGAGCACTTTGGAATCGTTGAATGAAATTGATGAAGATATTTGTAAGATTTCTGCTCAAATTATCGGTTATATTTTCGTTCAAAACCGTTCTTCTAATTATTTCTTCGATGCAGCATCTCAATTATTGTCTCAATCCCATTCCAAGTCTATTGTTTACACTTTGATCGCTTCTGTCAAGTTTATCCTGGCATATGATAATATTATTTCTGTTGAATTAATAGAATCCTTGCTATTACAATCCTTTCAAAAGATCACTGACGAAGATTTAAAGATCAAACAGATCTCAGTGATTGCTCTTGTCACAACTTTGAACAATCAATTTGGTCTTATTGTTCCGTACTTGGATATGATATTACCTAGTATTTACGAAGAACTTAAGCCTCGTAAACAATACGAACATGTCATTAGTATTGGTCCTTTCAAACATCGTATTGATAAGGCTTTAGAAATTCGTAAGAATTCTTTCGAGATTCTTTACAAGTTATGTCTCAACCATTCTGTTCTAACCAATGTTGATTTCAATATGATCTTATCTCATGTTGCAAAAGCCGGTATAGTTGCTGATATCTTGACTATTTCTTCATTGATCATTACAAAATTATTAGAATTTGATGATGTTAGTTTGTCTACGGAAGATAAAACTTTCATAAAGGAAGGCATCGATAAGATGTTGACTCAGATTAAGAGAAGAGAAGATTCTCAGAAGGAAACTAAGGATGATCAGGAAAATAAAAAGATCTTGACGAAGTTAAGAACCCTGGTTTTTGTTGAGGATCACTCTTGATTAGTGTTGTTTTTTTTTTTAAAAAAAAAACATGTCTATACAATTAGAAAAATATGAATATATATATATATATATAGTACCTTTTTTTTTTATTTTTTTTTTCTTTTATTTATAAAATATATCTATTTAATAAATTTATAGTTGAACAATCAGTCCAATGATATATCTGCAATTCCTTGTTGAACATTATTCTCTTCCGAATCTTCAAAAATTTGTTGTCTTAAAACATTATTAATGGTTCTTGGAGCTAATCTCAATTTCTGCCATTCATCATCACAATCTTCAGCTCCAATAATTAGATCTTGTTTATCTTCAATATCATTATATTCTTGTTTGAACTTATTTAATAATTCTATTTCAAAATTGATAAATTGAATAACATTTGAACTTTTGGTTGAATCTTTATGAATCTTTAAAAAAATTTCTAATTGATTTAAACGATATGAAACATATTCATTTAAGAAAATTATAAATTTCTTGATTAATCTTTCAATATCATCATCATTAGTATTGGTAATCAAATCCTGAATATTTTCAAAAACTTCACCTTTATCATTGACAAAAGGAGTAGTAGGATAATCAACAATAACATCATTATCAAAAGATTCTTCCAAGTTCAAATATTTTGCCACTAAATCTTGAGAAAATTCACCGAATTCAGATAATGAGGAATCAACAATATCAAAGGCAATCTCAGAATCATAAGTCAATCCTTCAGAAAACCCAAACACTATGAAATTATTATCTAAATTGATCCTTAATTTATCTATCTTGAACTCAGGATTATAAGTAATGACAAATTGAACATTTGGTTGAATTTGAAACCATTTAAGAATCAAACTTAAATCATAATTGGCGATTTTTATAGATTTTAAATATTCTCGATCTATTGGAAGTTCGTATAACGGTCTAATTGTTATACTTTTAGGAATAAAGGCATATGAATGTAAGAAACGGAAAGTATCTTCATAATCTGAATATTGGATAAATAGTTCAACTTCTTGTTTCGGTATCAGTTTACATAGATCTAATTTCAAAACAATATCACCATTCTCCTTATCAGCATCAAAATAAGAATTTACCAAATCATTTGAATGGTTCACAAAATCAATTATTGGTACTAAAGTTGAACTAACACCAAATCCTTTCTTTCCTTGTTTTTGATCTTCAATGCTCAATGGTTCAGGAATTTCCAAAATTCTAGAAATAACAGCCATTTCCACTCGACGTAACCAATTCGTTGTGATAAATGAACAGATATCCAATTCAGGAAACGCAGAATTGACTGCATTTAAAACAGCAGTGTTTCTTAATGTTTCTATTTGATACCGGAATTCTCTTTCATTGTACTTAAATAAAACTTTATAATCTTCGTATAATTCTTCATCAGTTTTGACAGCATTAACATCTATTTTCAACAACAAATCAAAATATGGATCGAATTCACCAAATGGAGTTTCATTGTAAGAACTTTCTTGTTTTCTATCTCTAATTTCTTTTAAAATCATTAAGGTTTGAATCTCACCAACTAAAATATTGGTCTCATTCAATCCACCACGAACATACGGATCGACCTGTTGTTCGAAAGAGGATCTTAATTTGGATAGAAAATCAATCAAAATATGGCCTTGTTTTAACAGTTCAGGATTACCTTGTGATTCCACTTCGTATTTTAATTGTCTCGTAAGTAATTGTTCAGCGACTGTATCTATTGATAATGATAATGTCTTTGGAACTTTTAAGACGACTAAAGGGTCTTCTTTGAGTGATTTTTCTTTTTCTGTGAGTTTATCGATAGATAAAAACACTCCTGTTCCTTCAATTTCTGAAGATTTAAAGGTTATTGCTTGATGGATCCAGGTACCCTTGTGTGATAGACACCAGTTGAGAAATTGCTTTCTTTCAATTGAGGATAATGGCATGTTCTTTGAAATTCCCTGATTTAAAAAATAGATGGTGTTAAAAATCAATAAGATATCAGAACCACAAATTTCTATTAAAACAGGGGTTTGATCATAAGCCAAAAAAAAAAAAAAAAAAAAAAAAAAAA
>JADIOT010002633.1:20252-35252 GCA_018343995.1 Waltiozyma sp. UFMG-CM-Y6624
GGGTGTTTAAAAAAACAAAAGCCAAAAAAAAAAAAAAAAAAAAAAATTGAAAGATGTATAGAATCAACAGATCTAAGGTTTTGGAATTGAATAATATATGCCCGTCTAGATTTTCTCACGTGATCAAAGCATACATGTTCCGTTCTGCAGCATAGATTTATTACCCTACCATGAATAGATTTTTGCACGTGATTTTTCTTCCTGCCCAATTACGAAATTAGTGGGAGAAGGACAAGCGTCGAATTGCACTGGATTTTTTTTTTCTGGTGGCCAAATGATCAACACCATCATCAACAGGTTTGATATAAAAACACGGATTTATTAATGTTTTCTATTTCATCAAGATCTGTTAAATCAATTGGTAGATTCCAACCAGTTCAATTCAGTAGATTATTTTCCTCCACTATTAAAACCATGTCTGACGTTAAGATTGAAAGAGTTTCCCAAGGTATGTATGAAGTATAATGTGGCAAAGAATTAAACCACAAATTCAAACAATCAATCAAACATACTAACAATTGACTTTAAGGTGACGGTGTCAACTTCCCAAAGGCCGGTGACTTAGTCACCATCCATTACACTGGTACCTTAGAAAACGGTAAGAAGTTTGATTCTTCCCGTGACAGAGGTTCCCCATTCCAAACTAACATTGGTGTCGGTCAAGTCATCAAGGGTTGGGATGAAGCCATTCCTCAATTATCTGTTGGTGAAAAGGCCATCATTACCATCCCAGGTTACAAGGCTTATGGTGACAGAGGTTACCCAGGTTTGATTCCACCAAATGCTACTTTGATCTTCGATGTCGAATTATTAAAGATTAACTAAGCCCCCCAAATAATTAAAAGCTGAACTTTATGTTTGCCCTATATACAAAATAAATGAATCATTACTATCTATCCCACATTATAATTTAGTGAGTTTATGTATTATTTCTATTTTTTTCTTGTTGTTCTACGCCTTGGAACAGAAGGTGGCGAATTTGGAATTTCTTCAACTGTTCCTTTAGATCTTGTCTTAACAGTAGGTGTTATAACTTCTTCCGCTTTGGCGTTCCTTAATGACCTGCCTCTTCTTGGAGTACTAGAAGTTGCAGTAGATTTTACTGATGAAGTGGAACTTCTAGGTGGTCGACGTTTGACATTAGAAGATGATGATACTTTTGAGCTTCCAGGTCTAGACCGAAGTCCTCTGGTACGTGGAGTAGATTCTTCTTCATTTCCATAACCTTCTTCCTCCTCATGATCTTCTTCTTCTGCGTCTTCGTATTGGTCTTGTTTTTGTTCTTTATCATCATCTTCGTCATCTTCTCCTTCTCCTTCTCCTTCTCCTCCTTCTTCTCCTTCTTCTCCTTCTTCTTCTTCGACATTATTGTCCTGCTTACTTTTCTCCTTATTGTCTAAATCTTCATTCTTAACCTTTTTGCTTTCTTCTTCCTCTCCAACTACAATTTTTTTACCCTCAGTATCAGGCTCATTTTGAGAATCATTGAATTTTTCGGCATCAGAATCTTTCTGTATAACTTCCTGCTCGCCTAAATTCTGTGATTCTTCCGCAGCATCTCCTGTTCTAATCTTTCTCTTAGAGCTTACAGAGTCTGTCTCATTAAAAGTAGCGGAAGCCACAGCCTGTGAATGGTCCAATTTACGCTTCTTAGAAGGGGCTTCAATAGTAGCTGTAGTGGATGTAACCATATTTCCAGATCTGCGACGCGTTGATTTTCTAAGATGTGAACTTGGATGGTCAGAAAATGAAAGTTCATCATTTTCTTCTTCATTCTCTGGTTCTGGTGTGACTGTGTTGGAAACTGGAGTGTTTCCACGCGATGACAAAGTTTTATTTTCCAATTCTTCGGATTCTATCTCAGCTGTATGTGATCTCAGACTTTGAGATCTGGTTGTTGGTTTGTGAAATTCTGGTTCTGCAATGTGTTCTATGGGCAATGGTGATGACAATTCAATTGGTTTATCATGTGGCTTTGGCCTGGACTTAGATGGGGTATTTGCAATTGAAGTCGGTGTCTTCGATTCAGGTCTATCTTTCACTTTACTATGAAGGCGAGCTGATGTGCGTGTAGATCTGACAGGCTCTTCATCTGCACTCTCTTCAGCTTCCTCACTTTCAGTACCAGTGTTCTCTTGCATGATTGCTTCTTGATTTGCTTTATTTTGTGATTCTTCAGTGGTTGGTTCTTCGAGTTTCCCTGCTTTCTCATCCTTTAGTGGTTTATTGGCTTTCTCAATCTCCTCTTTTATTTCGTCTGGCTCTGCCTTGACTTCAAATACTTCAGAGTCCGTCATATCTTCATCCTCCAATTCTTCTTCAGATTTTTTTGTTGTGTTACTGATCGGTGACTCTATCTTGGTAGAGCTATCTAACTCTGTAGAATTGTTTTCCTGTGTGTCTTCGGGGATGGCCTTTTCCATCATCAGTTTCCCATAAGAATCATAAGGCAATTGAAAATCATCCTTCTTCGGTTGAACCTCTTGAGGAGAGTCTTGATTGTCCTCTATCTCATCTATGGAATCAAGATCGTATAATAAGTTAAGTTTGGTTAAAATATCTTCAGAAGTCAATCGATCCTCTACGTTTTCAATGCCTTCGTTGAGTATATCAAGAATTGCGATAAGTTGAAAATGCTTGTTTACTCCTGCTGGTTTGTGAGTTATCACAGCAGAGAGCAGTTTTATTTCTTCTTTAGTTGACCAACTTCTCATTGCTATGCAAAAATTTTATTACAATTTGTAATATTTATTAATAAACTAATCGTACCTTTTTGTGAAGAAGTTAATTTAACACAAACTTTGAAATTTGGTGAGCTTCTAATTGTTTAGCTCTTGCATTCTGCCAACTGCACGGGGAAAAGTTGATGTTTTTTTTCAGGAAATGTCCAGATGTTAGTTGTAAATTCTAGGATTTCGTCGGCGGAATTGGCAAAAAATTTCAACTTCTGTTAATTGGTTAAAGATGGTTATTGAATTGAACAGAAAATTAGTTGATTTATCTGACAATCTCACTAAAGATGCCTAGAAAAGCCCAACTTCTAAATTCTCTTTCGAGAGGCAGAGTCCGTACTTCCTGGAACAAATACAATCTTTACAACTTATACAAGAAGAGTCGTGTCAATTTCGCTGGTCAGAATCTATATCAACAGAAATGGACTGCCAAGCAAGAAACAAGAGCCTATCATGGTGAACATTTAACTGAGTCTCGTTTCCAATCTGATTTCTCCTCCAAGCTAGAGTCTGTGGCCCACTTGGATGCCTCCTTGAGAGGTGAAAACAACATCACTACTCCATTACCATTACAAACCTATGCTGTTTTGGAAAAGCGTTTAGATTTCGCCTTATTTAGATCCATGTTCGCCTCTTCAATCAGACAGGCCAGACAATTCATCTTGCAAGGTGCTGTTACTGTTAACGGGATTAACATCAAGCAACCTGGTTTCACTTTACAAGCTGGTGATATTTTCCACGTCGCTCCAGAAAAGGTCTTGAGTGCCTTAGGTTCTCCAAAGCCATCTGTTAAGGAAGCTGTCAAGATCGACTCTACACAGATTGCAAAGTGGAACCAATATGTGAAAAGAGCCATCAAAAATCCAAAACAAGTCTGGGAAGAAAAGCAATCTTCAAAGTCCAATGAAGAAGTTTCGTTGTCTTTGGAAGACAAAATCAAAAACTACAATAAGAGTTTAGAATCCAAGATGTTGGCTGCACAAAAGGCCTTTACTAGAGAAGAAGCTCTCAAACAAACCATTGAAATTGGTTCTTCTGTTGAATCTCCAACTTTAGAAACTTTCCAAACCAAGTTTACATCAGAATGTGCTGAAATTTCCTTCAAGTTGTTTCAAAAGATCTCAACCTTACCAGAATTCGCCACTTTACAAGAATTGAGGAAGGATGACCTAACTAAAGTCTTAAATAAGGACACTCGCCGTTCTGAAACTGAACAAAAGCAATACACTGAATTGAAACACCTCACCACTTCTTTACAAAACACTCACCAAAAATCCTTGAAGGTCAATGCTGATCTTTCCAAGCTTGATTCCTCCGCTAAGACCATTCCATATGATCCAAAATGGACTAATACCTTATCCTTCCATGATAAATTAGACAAATCTACAGTGATCGAAGATGAAAAAACCGCTAAGATCGACTTGCCATGGCAAAAGGGTCTTTATGGTCGTGCTGATCCAACTAAGACCTACTTCACTCCTTGGAAGGTCAGACCTTTCATTGCTCCCTTTGCCATCTTACCTGCTCATATCGAAGTCTCCTTTGAAACATGTCATGCTATTTATATGAGAGACCCTGTTGCCCTACCGGGCAAGTCTGAAGTCATCTCTCCATTTGGTTTGGATGTCCAGGAAAGAGCTTACATGTGGTACACTAGAAGAGTTAAGAATGGTAAATAAATTAAAAGAGGGGAACTTTCATGTTTAATGTCCGATATGTATATAGTGTGAAGCATAAATATTAATAAAAGAACACATCTTTGGCCGGTATATACCATTCTATTGCAAGCTTAAATTACTAAGGCCATGTTCCTTGAGGTATCCAATTCCACATTCTTCATATTCTTCTTTAGTAACATAACCATCATTATTACCAGTGTTTGCCCATTTGCTCATACCTCTCCAAGCATCCAAAAGTTTATCTTCAGCACCACGAACAGTAAATTTAGAACCAAACGGAAGAATTCTTTGCAATTCACAACGTAATCGGTCTTCATAGTTAGCAAACGATGTAAATCCACCTGTTGTGAAGATATCTTTCACAATTGTGTCCCTCTGAGTGGCAGATAAGGCATTCAAGATATTTTCCAAGATCTCAGGAATACCCGCTGAATCTATACCTGCGATAGAAGGTTGGAATGAAATCTCAGGAACTCTAATTCTTTCGATGTTCAAATGCAACTGGTGTTGGTGATGTTCATCTTCTGAATCAAATGGTCTTGGGCCACGAAGGAAAAGATGCAATGTTGATTTTCTCCAGTCATAACTGGCTTCATAAGTATCTTCCTCTGTGAAATGAGGATCATATTCTAATAACTCCTTCTCCAATTTAATCAACTCTTTCTCCTCTTCTTCTAAAGCTTCTTCATCGTCAAGAGAACTGATATCTTTGTAAATTGCCCAATCTTCGTCATTGGTACCAAAGGTATCATTAGGATCATTATCAATTGTGGCTTGACGTTTCCTCTTCCCACCAGCCGAATCCTCAGCAGCTAAAGAAGCAATAGATTTCATACGTAATTGAGCAGCATGGGATTTTCTATCGTTCAACTGTTCACGAAGTTTAGCTCTCTCCTTTCTCTTGTTTAAAATATCTTTCAACTTGGAACGACGATCATGAATCCAACTTTGTAAATCTGACTTTCTCCATTCTTGATCTTTACGCTCTTCTTCGGCAATACGGTCAGCTTCAGCTTGCTTCTCAGCCTTAGCACGAATACGGGCATCATAGTTAGCCTTCATTAGCTTCTGTTTACGTTTCTCCTTAATTTCTTCTTCAGTGAGTTTATCATCAGGTATTTCGATCAATGGGAAAGTTGGTTCCTCTGCGATCTGGGAATCTTCGGTATCACCAATGTCTTGTTTTCTGGCTCTTCTCAAAGATGATTCTAAGGATGATAGATACTTATGGAAGTCAGCTTCATCTTCGAAATTCTCCTCTTTAAAAAGCTGCTGTTGTGCTTTCTTTGTCATCGATGGTAATTTCTCTTTAATTTTACCGAAATATTCAAACTCTTGTTCCTTTTGAATCAATTTCTCAAGACGTTTCTGTTGAGCCTGTTCTTGTAACCTTCTACCAGATTCCTTACGCTTCTCAGCTTGACGGGCTAATTCTTCCTCTGACTTTTGAATTTTTTCAATTTCAGTGAAAGGAGCCTCAACAGTGATATCAAAAGTCTCCAAATAGTTCAAATCCAAAGCCTTGGCCAATTCACCGTCATAATCCTTTGACACATAACACCAGTCTTTGATCAGGTTCTCACTCTGATAGGATGTCACCTTTGTTGGGAAATAATGATATTTCAATGCCAAAAGAGAGCCCATGTAATCCCTAGCATGTCTCCCACCCCAACCGATTCTTTTTGCTTCGTTCAAAACCCCTCTACCATTCAAGACAGGAATAACATGTGTGGACTCAAACCCTGAGCCAATAACAATACCATTGGTGCCTCCATTTTGATA
Source organism: Waltiozyma sp. UFMG-CM-Y6624 (assembly GCA_018343995.1). Taxonomy (NCBI): domain Eukaryota; kingdom Fungi; phylum Ascomycota; class Saccharomycetes; order Phaffomycetales; family Wickerhamomycetaceae; genus Waltiozyma; species Waltiozyma sp. UFMG-CM-Y6624. Next base: position 26,446 of record JADIOT010002633.1, read on the forward strand.
AAAGGAAAATAGATCATCGATACCAAAGGCAACCCTCTGGACACCATAAGTCTCATAGAGTAACTCAGAAAACCCCTTTCTTTGTAATAAACTAGCACCTGGCTTTTCACTCATAATAATAGGATTATCAATTCTTCCCTCACTAGCAACACCTAGATGTTTGAAGGTATAATCCATGATCTGTTCAACATATTCCCAATTGGAGATATATGAACCATCAAAGGGACTTTTGGACTGTGTTCTAATGGAAGAATCCAAATGGACATCATTACCAATAAAAGTAAACGTTTTGGAAATCTTTCTATCTCTCCATTTGGTCAAAACAGTAGGAAACACTAAACTTGGATCCTTCTGAGATGTGTACCCAGCTCTGATGTAAGCAGTACCGAAATCAATGGCGATTGGTATCTTTGAATTGTATGATGATATAGGAAGGAAAGGTTCATATGAGATGGGTTGTGGAGGACCTCGTAGGTCGAAGATCTTGCGCGGAGATAGTTGCTCAGATCTACTTGTAGGTGTCTGTGACATTTTGAAAGAATAATAGTTTTCTGAAAATTATTCAAAAAAAAAACAGGAGTAGGTAATTCTTTTGCCTGATTTGATACACACTTAGTTTAAAGTCTTCACTTGGAGTTTTTGGATGAACACGCACACGCACACACACACACACACTTTATCTGCCAGAATACACCGGGTCAAATAATCTGTATTTTGCTGCCAGCCCGCGATCGAACTGGCCATAGTTTTGTTACGTTGTCAGATTCGGGCTCCACAAAAGTTTAAATTAGAGAGATCTAGATACTTTGTTACATAAACCACCATAGAGTTGCTTTTCAAAAAAAAAAAGGTGTCACTTATCATTATTTACTGTAATCAATTAACGATTAATCCATTGATTTAATTATGTCTGCTTCTCAAGAAGAAACTCTGAACGCTCTATTTGAACGGTATGTGCTCAAGTCTCAAGATTATATCAACGTATTCTTTTAAATTGTATTTATGGCTTACTAACCAAAATTACAACAAAATAGTCTTGAAAAGGCTACTTCAGCTTTAGAAAAGATTGTAGTCCGTAACACACCTGCTGCTGCAGGTGAAACCGAAGGTCCAGCTGTTTCCACTGCCACTTCTTCATCTTCAGAAGCTACTATTGGTTCTACAGATACTATCGACGCTGATAAACCATCCTCTATTTCAAAATCAGATTCTATTATTCCATCTGTCAAGGCTTTCGATGAGTTCCAAGAACTATACCTTCAACCTTTTGTCTCAGTGTCTAAAGAAATCTCACCATTATTAGGTGAACAAGCTGAACAATTTGCCATAGCCTTTACAACACAACGTCAATTCATCAATGCTGCTGCTGTCTCCACCAAGCCAGATATGACCAGTCCTGGATTCGCTACCTTGTTAGCACCTCTTCAAGAAGTCATGCTTAAGGTTTCTGACTTCAAAGATGCTAACCGTCGTTCTGAATTGTTTGACAACTTGAATTCCATCTCTGAAGGTACTGGTGTCTTTTCATGGTTCTTAACTCCAACACCACAATCCTATATTGGCGATATTAAGGACTCTGTTACTTTCTGGACCAACAAAGTCTTGAAACAGTTCAAAGAAAAGAATGAAAGACAAGTTGACTGGGTTAAATTATTCTTGAATATTTTTGAAGGTTTAAAATTATACGTCAAACAATGGCATACTACTGGTTTGACCTTTGCTATTCCAGGTGAAGTTCAAGGTACTTTTGAAGAAAACTTAAAAAGATCTGCAAAGGAACAAGAAAATGAATCTACCAACTCTTCAAACACTTCTGCTCCTGCTCTAACTGCTGGTGGTCCTCCTCCGCCACCACCTCCTCCACCACCACCAGCTGATTTATTCGATGATATTCCTCCTCCTGCTGGTGCTGCCTCTGCCATAGGTGGTTTAAGTGCTGTCTTTTCGGAATTAAATCAAGGTGAAGATATCACAAAATCCTTAAAGAAGGTCGATAAGTCTCAGATGACACATAAGAATCCTTCACTTCGTGCATCTTCTTCTGTTATCTCAGCTAAGAAATCACCACCACCAAAACCATCCAAGCCAGCTCATTTGACAAAGTCTCCAGCTCCGGTTTCTTCCAAACCTAAACCTATTGTGGAATTGCGTGATTCTAAATGGTTTATTAAGAACGTCGAAGATAAACATGACGTTGTTATTGATGTTGAGTTGTCTCAATCAGTCTTTATTGCTGATTGTAAGAATGCCACTATTCAAGTCAAGGGTAAAGCCAACGCTATTTCTATTTCTAATACTTTCAAATTAGCCTTGGTTGTTGAGTCCTTAGTCTCAGGTGTGGACATTGTCAACTCTAAGAAGTTCGGTATCCAAGTCTTACAATCCATTCCAATCTTATCATGTGATCGTTGTGATGAAGGTCAGGTTTACCTCAGTGAAGAATCCTTACATACCGAAATCTACACATCTTCAACAACAGCTTTGAATGTTAACATTCCTCAAGAAGATGGTGATTTCAAAGAAACTGGTATGCCTGAACAGTTGAAACATACATTTATTGGCGGCGTTTTGAAGAGTGAGATTGTTGAACATGCTGGTTAGGTGTTTTATGTCACGCATGAAATAGTTATTATTTATAATTCCTGTCACCGCTTCTTGAAAGAATATTTATATGTATTATCATCAATATAGAAAAAAAAATGCAGCGACTTATATACACATATAATTTCAAGTATGATCTAATTAAAATAAAATACTAATATATGTCGACTGTATGGATAAACAATTAAGAAAAGAAACAAGAAGAAGAAGGAAAAAAAAGGGGGGAACTTACTTGTGTGTACCGAAATAACCAAATAGTCGAGAAGATATCAAATCTATAACCCAGAAGCTGATTGTTCATCTCTCAAGTTCTTCAAGTTTGGTAAAAGGGAGTCCAATAATTCAGAAGCAGCTTTATGGTAAGCCAATTGAGCGGTGACGAATTCAACCAATTGATCCAAAACATTACTGGCTTCGATGACTTGTTTCATGACAGAAACAGCGTGTTCAATAGCAGCAGTAAATTCATCTTCTAAAGTTTCCAATTGGACTCTTAAACTGGCTTCCTTTTCAGGTCTAGCAGACTTGAAAGAAGCTCTAGCGACATCATAACTTAATCTTTTGTTATCGACAACCTTTCTGGCCTTATCCGCACGGTTCAAGTTTTCCTTCAATTGTCTCTTAAATTGTAAGTTGACTTGTTGTTGGATGAGCTTGTCTTGTTGCAATCTAGCCTCACCTAATTTTGATTCGGTTTGACCAATCGATGTTAACCCTTGAGCGATCAAATCAAAGGAATCATCAGTGGAACTTTGTTGAATCTTCAAAGCGGATAAGTTTGCAGCAGTGGAGATGGAATGGTTCAAAGTCTTTGGTTGTCCCTTTGGATTGGCAGCAATTAAAGCAGCTTGAGCTTCCTCGGTAGTTCTGGCATGGGCTAATTTGCCAACTTTAAGGGATAAGTTCTTGGAGACTTCATTCAAGGTTTCCTTAACGTTTAATGGATTATCATATGATTCTTGATCGTATGTGGCAGTGACGGATAATAAATTGGAATAAACAAGTTTCAAAGTTTCAATCTTGTTTTCTAATTCTGTGTATTCTTGTGGTAATTCAGAGATATCTTCAAGATTACCGAATTTTTCTTGCAAAGATCTGGCAGTTCTTTGGGCCATTGGAGTAAATTCTTGAGAGAATTTTTGAGCCTCTTGAAGACCTTGGTTTAAACCAGTTTGCAATTGTTTAGAGAAGTTCTCGAAGAAGGACATTTTGATTTTCAGTGAAAGAAGAAGAAAAGTGAATAACTTAATTGCTGTTTTTTTCCTCTTTTTTTTTTTTGGAGCAATTGATAAATGGATTTGGTTGTCCTTTCAAAGTTTTATCACTCTATCGGTAATTTTTGGGAAATGCTACAAATGTGTGTGTGTCAAAAATTCCTTTGATCCCTTTTGTAACTTTGTGGGCTTATGTAAACAAATCGCTTATGTAATTTTGATGTTTCCATGACAACATTTATTCCCAATTGTATTTTTGTGTTTTTTGTTTTTTTTTTTTTTTTGCAAGAATCAAAAACGCCAAATTAACAAGAAAAATTTGAAACCATTTTGGGTTCAAAATGAAAATCTATAGAAGATGCTGGAGTTATCGAACGATCACATTCTTTCAGCAAAATTCACGTATCTGAAAAGAAAATGACGTCTGGTATCTCCAGCACTAATCTCGCACACAGGGCTTACGGGTTTGCGTTACTTTCGCTGGCATTTAAATTCATGAACATGTCACGCGCAAACTCCCCAGAAAAATAATATATAAACTCACCCAGATAAGGCCTTTTTTTTCTTCAAAACTAAATCTTCTTTAAAAATTATCAAACTTTATTTAAACTAACAATACATCCAAAACAGACAATAAACAAAATGGCTTCCTGTCAATGCTCTACTCAATCTACAAGCTGCTCTTGTGCTAAGGACAACTGTTCTTGCTCCACATGTCCAAACACCACCACGACATGTCAATGTTCTTCCAAATCATCATGTACATGTCCTGAGGCCAAATGTGTGTGTGAAAAGTGCAACCCAACAACAAACTCATGCCAATGCTCTTCACTAAAGGACTGCTCCTGTCCTTCTGGTCAATGTACATGTGCCAACTGCTCTAAACCAGCTACCGAATGCCAATGTGAATCTGGTACTGAATGTATCTGTGTTGGCGATGCTTGTTCTTGTGCTAAATGTGCCAAGAAGGATGCTGCTTCTTGTTGTTCTTCTTCCAAACCAACCGAACAAAAGAAGTGTCCTTGTGAAGGTGAATGCACATGTGACTGTGCCGTCAACGGTACTGATTGCAAGTGTTCCTCTAATAAGGCTTGTGACTGCAATTAATTCTTTTAATTTTCTTTTATATATATATCTCTGAATTATTATCTGGGTTTATTTTTATGGTGATTTTAATTAATATACGTACTTGTCAACTTTATAAAACAACAATTTATTATATAAAACTTATAAAAGAGGGGCAATCATTTATCTAAAGCATTAATCAAAGAAATAAATGATCTAGATATATATATATATATATATATATGAGACCAACAACATTTGCCAAAATTTATTGATCTACAGAGTTGTTGTAGAAGAAATAATGTATAGATTAATTATTTAAATTTGCAATTTCAGACTTAAATCCCCCTTGTTCAACCAGAGAGAGAGAAGGCGCGCAGGCCAATTTTCAAACCGAAAAATAATAATAATCCGGAGTTTAATTATTTTTTTTTTTGTTATACAGCAAAGCTTGCGAATCAAACTCTAAGGTTTTCGAAATAGTCTCTTTCACAGCCACGTTTTTCTTATCATCATAGCTTCAAGTTTCTACTTAATGTCAACTAAAGAACTCTTGAAGGCTGCTAAACAAGCCCTATCAAGTGGCAATGCGGAATATGCTTTGCAATTATCAGAGGATTGTCTAAAGATCGATGCCAAAAACTACTTTGCCTATGTCTTCATAGGGAAGTCTAACCATATCATGAATCAATTGCCTGCTGCTGTTAATGCTTATTATCAAGCTATCAAGCTTGATCGTACCAATATGATTGCTTGGACTGGGTTGATGCTTCTTCTCAAAAACGCCTCAGATTTCAAAAGCTTCTTTTATTATGTTACTGAATATATCGAAGTTTTGTTGGAATTACAACATCCTTTGGCTGATGTTTTGAACGATGTTAAACTTTATCTTACCAAGCTCAATTCTCCTGAAGCTCAAGAAGAATATTACAGAGTCTTACTTCCATCTAACAAATTGGGTCAAATGATACCTGGTTTATTAGACACTCCACAACACGTAGTAACACAATACTTGAGTATTATACACAAGAGAGAAAGTTCAGAGGTTCACAAATTGGTTACACGTGAACGTATGAAATCTAAAAACCAAAATCAAGGTGATGCTATTGCTTGGGGGTTCTACAAAGACTCTGAAGTTCCTAAACTGTATGAAGAACTGATCAATGTGATCAATGATGATAAAGAGAGAAGAGCCATTGAAGAGAAATACTTGCAATATCGTGTTCAAGTATTAAAGGTCGCACCAGCTGATAGTAAGCCCAGATTGTTTCACGAAGTGAAAGAATATGTGGAAGGATTGGTCTTCATTGGCCATACCTCGTACTACGCTTGGACTCTTTATTTTGATTACATGGATTTCGACGATATCTTCAACATTCATCCAGAAACTATTCTCAAGTTCTTGAAGTTATTTAAAGGTGAACCTTTGGCCCAAGTTGTCCACGCTTTCTGTTTGACCGAAATCTCACCATATAAACTTGAAGAAGAGAAAGAACAAACTAAGAATAAGACCACAGAAAATGAATCAGAACTTCAAGAATTACAAGATTTGGCCGATGATACTCTTCAACTTACGCCAGATGAAATCCTTGTCTTAATGCTACAAGGTTTTGATTCTTGTAAGACTTCCTTATTTGCCCATCGTATTATTTTAACATACTACCTTTATCTTAAGAATTTTCAGATTCATTACCTCTTTGTGAAAGTGGTATCCGATTACTTGCTTCGTCTTATGGCTCCTCCGGTTTCAGATTCCCACACACTAGAAGGGATATTCTTGTCGATTTCGGTGTGGTCTTAACCTACCATGAAGCACCAAAGAACTTCCAACGTGCTCTTGAGATCTATGATAAGACTCTTTCTGAATTTCCAAACGATGTTAAATCTAACGTTGGTAAGGGTTTGATCTTAGCTGAGAGAGGTGATTTAGAAGAAGCCCAGAAACTTCTTGAAGCTGTCGTCTCACAAGTTCCTAATGATATAGAGGCCTTGAAGGAATTATCTTGGGTATACGTTAAGCTTGGTGAGTTTGAAAAAGGTAGAGAAGGTCTGCTTAAGGTTCTATCCAATATCAAAGGTACTAATCTTTATTTCATGGAATTGAAAGCACAAGTAAACTGGCAAATCTCCCAATCATACATTAAGCAACAAGAACCAGACATCTCCAAAGCTTATCAGCACCTTGTTGATTCCTTACGTTCATGCAATAGATTTGCTCCATCTTTTACATCACTTGGTGAAATTTATTTAAAGAACTATGACGATTCCAAAAGAGCTAATAAGTGTTTCCTTAAAGCCTTCGAACTAGATTCAAGTGAAGTTCGTTCAGCTTGGTTCTTAATTTCCGAATTAACAGAAAATGGTGAATGGGAAAAGGCTGATGCCTTTTGTAATCGTGTCATCACATCTGAAAATGCTAGACGTCGTCTAGGTAATGATTCTTGGCCATATAGAGTCTTGGGTACTGCCGCTTTAGAAAGACAAGATGATGCAGATGCTGTCAAGTGGTATCAGAACGCTATAAGATTAGACCCATTAGATGTTGAATCTTGGATCGGGTTAGGTGAGGCTTATTTCGGTTGTGGGAGATTAGAAGCTGCTTCCAAGGTTTACAAGAGGGCTTTGGAAATCGACCCTGATCATTGGATTGCTAAGTACTTGTTAGGTGTCATTAAATCTAAATTGACTGAGTTTGATGAAGCTATAACAATTCTTGAAAGTGTTTTGCTTGAACATCCTGAAGAAGAATCTGTGATCACTGCTTTGTACGAGGCTTTGCTTGATTACGCCAACAGTTGTATCTCCAGAGGCTTCTATGGTAGAGGTATTGATCTGGCTCTTAAGACTGTTGCATACTTAAAGAGAGGTAACGCTAATTCTTTGACTTTGTGGAAAAATTTAAGCGATTTGATTTACATCTTCTTGAATATTCAATCCAAAATTGACCAATTCCCAGCTGAAGATATTATTGAATTGTTAACTAAATCTAAGATTGAAGTTGACATTGAAGGTTTAAGTACCTTGATGAAATCTGAAAAACACCTTGAATTAGCTGCCAAGTTGCTTGTCTCTTCTAACCAAGCTGTTATTGCCTTAGATCCAAAGTCTAGGCCTCTTAGATCATCTTCTTTCTACAACTTAGGTTTAGCAGAATTGTTTTCTTTTTTGAAAACAAGAAACTTCGCATACAGAGATGATGCTATCGTACATCTCAAGGAATCCATCAAGCTTCAGAACAACTACCCGGAACCTTGGATCGCATTAGGTGCTGCTTCTGTTACTGTTAATTCGAAGGTTGCTCAACATTGTTTCATCAAATCATCATCAATTGATCCTAAAAACATCAGTATCTGGTCTAACTTAGCTTTGTTATACTTAAGATGTGATGATGCTGCCCTGGCCACCGAAGCTTACATGAGAGGACAATCTTTAGCTCCAAATGATTCCATTGCTTGGCTCGGTCATGCTCTGTCTTCTGAAGTACAAGGTGATTTCGAAACAGCATCTAATCTCTACACACATGCTTTCATTCTGTCCAATGGTAAAACACCAAGCACTCAATTGGCTTATGCTACTAATATCTGTCTTAAGAGAATCGGCAAGGGTGACGATATTAGAAATGTTGATGCTGTTCAAGAATTAACTACTGCCAGTGCTGGTATGTTGCAATATTTGAAACATTATCCATCTGATCCTGTTGGTTTGAGTATTACGTCGTTGATTTTGGAAAGATTAAATGATTATAGATTTGGTAAGGAAATCTCTGAGAATCTATTGCAATGCTTAGAGAAGGCCTTTGAAGAAACTGAAGATGAAATTTACTTGAACAAGTTCGCTGCTGTAAAGTCTCAAGTTGCTAGATTTGAGCTTGGTTTAGGTAAGTACCAAGAAGCTATTGATGCAGCTCATGAAGCTTTGGAATTGAGT
>JADIOT010002633.1:37363-56479 GCA_018343995.1 Waltiozyma sp. UFMG-CM-Y6624
AATATTACAATGTTATCAGTAGAAGAAAATGTAAATTTATATAAATAGAATTCTGGTTTTTCTTATAAACGTTTTACGATAATTGATTGTAATATATTATATACTAAGTGTTTTTAATACGTGATAAATTTTTTTTTAATGAAACTGGGATTACTTACTGAATTTAATAAACAAAATTCTGCTTAAAATCTATTTATTTTCTCATAAAGCCAAAAAAAATAAATGCCATTACCTGGAATCGAACCTGGGTTTGCTCGGCCACAACGAACTGTACTAACCACTATACTATAATGGCTTGAATATGTCTTAAAAAGCTTTTATTGATCTCAAGTATGACATCATACATATTCGGCTGAGCACGGTTAAAAGCGGGGTGTTTTGTTTGGCTTTTTCCCTAAGCTGATTTATCAATATATATAGGGCATATTTTGTTATAATGAAAATCTCTTACAAAAGAGTTTTGCTGGATTTTTTTTTCTATTTGCATCTGATAGGAAGAATCACCTCTAATAGTCGTGCATTCAAATTTTATAATTGTTCATGTTTTAACGGGTATTACTTCTTTCTCTTATGCTCGGCGCCTTCGCCGCATTTCATAGACGAAAACCTGCGTTGAAATTATCAACAACGTCAAAGGTCAAAAGGAACCAAGGCACGATTTTTTTTTGAAAATAATAAAATAACTACTTACTCTCCTTGTACTTTTGGAAAAAAAAAATAGTAAATCTAATCAGAGATCAAATACGTTCACTTCTAGAAATCTTTTTATGTTATAAAGATAACCCTTTTGTGTTTTTTTGTCTCTTTCCTTCAAACTACAGCCGTGTGTTACTACGATTGCACTCTCCTTGTCATCACTTGTTTTCCATCTCTATTAGCTTTTTCCATTTTCCCAATATATCATATTCAACTTATTCACACAATATTTTTTTACTTCAATAAATTTTTTTTTGTGTTTTAGCTCTTTAACACCAACATGAATTTCATGAGAAAGAAACCGCAAGTTCCGCTAATTGACCAACTTAGCTCCATTTACAACCAATTAGCAAATCAAACTATCCAGAATTTGAGTCTTGAAAAGCAAGGTGATTACGAAAAGGCTATCAGAGGGTGGAAGTCAATACATACACAGGTTCTGTTCAAGCTTGATCTGATCAACAAGAGCTACGCTAATCACGAATTCACAGCAGATGAATATTCCGTGAAGGATGGTATTGATGATCTGATCCAGAAGGCAATAGTACATCTCACCAGAGTCGAATGTATCTTCAATGATTTATATCCGGATCATTCCAGAAACCCAAGTATTACTACAATGAACCCAGTGACAAATCCAGCTAATGTACCGACTCTTAGAAACAAAACTCCACAAACGTTTACTGTAAGACAACATCACCCCCAGCAACAGGTCCAATCTCAACAAAGTAATAGACTTCTGAAGACTTTGAGAGATCATAATGGCAAGTCAAATTTTTCAAACTCGTTGACTAACCTTAATACATCCTCTGCCTCCATGATAGCAGCCACTACTGCCACACATAGCAACTCCATTCATACTTCTTCTCCTAAACAAAACTGGTCCACGTCCAAGCCATTACCTCAAAGGTCATCGTACCGTGATTCAAACTATAGTAATTTTGAAGATTTCAACACGACGCCTGATGATATTAACATATTTGATGACAGCTTTAACGACAATGATCTTATTGATTTCAATGAGAAGATGGATAAAAGAAATGAAAGTTTGTCAAGATTGGAAGCAGCTGGTAAGGAATCTCAATTCGCAAGATTTAAGAATATTGAATCAGATTCAATTCTGCCTTCTCAATTTGAAAAGTTACAAATCCCCTCTTCCAACTCCTCACCTCCTTCCAATGGTGGCGGCAGATCAAAGAGTCCTGCCATCAAGACCCAGCCACCAAGACCACCAGTTCCTAGAACTAAACCATTAATCGACTTTGATCCAACGCCTAAGGGTCCCACAACTAGAAAAGTTCAACAACCATCAAGTGTAACTCCTAACACATCTTCAACCCAATTTTCAAAGCCAACACAAATTCAAACGTCACAACCCGAAGCTCAACCAGCCAAACCGAAACCAATCGTTTCACAAGTCAAACCAATGGTTAGACCAGTAATTAAGTCCTACGTTAAGCAACCAGCTAAACCAAAACCAGCCACTAGTATCAAGACCGCACCAAAGCCCGTCATTCGTACTGCAAGTGCCAATGGTACTACAGTCAATAAGGCACCACCAGTAAGACCAAAGATTGCCCCTGCTACTACTGCCAGTCATACTTCTACTTCTACTACTACTACCACTACTACAAATAAGATCAATATTAAGAACACTTTAAAACCACCTGCTTCTAATCCACGTTCCAGATCCCAATCACCAAGAGTAAAGGCGCCAGCACAAGCCTCAGTGCCTTTACAATCCCCTGAGGCAAAAAATAGCACTAATGGACCAAATCAGAAAGACAAAGAAGAAACTGAACTGACAGAAAAGGAAATTAAGGAGAAAATGGAGGATCAAATCATCAATGAAATACCAGGAATTGATTATCAATCAGCCAAACAAATCTTCAATGAGATCGTGATCCAAGGTGATGAAGTTCATTGGGAAGATATTGCTGGTTTAGAAACCGCAAAAAATTCTCTTAAGGAAACTGTGGTTTATCCTTTCTTACGTCCCGATTTATTTAGTGGGTTAAGAGAACCAGCTAGAGGAATGTTATTATTTGGCCCACCGGGGACTGGTAAGACCATGCTTGCCAGAGCTGTTGCTACTGAATCTAAGTCTACATTTTTCAGTATTTCTGCATCTTCTTTGACTTCCAAATATTTGGGTGAATCTGAGAAATTAGTACGTGCTTTATTTTTACTTGCTAGAAAATTATCACCTGCCATTGTCTTTGTTGATGAAATCGATTCTATTTTATCCTCGAGATCCGAGAACGGTGAGAATGAATCATCCAGACGTATCAAGAACGAGTTTTTAATTCAATGGTCAAACTTGACACATGCTGCTGCTGGTAATGATCATGGGGAAGATTTGCAAAGAGTCTTAGTTTTAGCAGCTACTAATTTACCTTGGCAGATAGATGAAGCTGCTAGAAGAAGATTCGTCAGACGTCAATATATTCCATTACCTGAATTTGAGACGCGTTTATCCCATTTAAGAAAATTGATCAAGCATCAAATCCATAACATTACCGAAGAGGAGATCCTTCAATTGGCAGAGATGACTGATGGATATTCAGGTAGTGATATCACAGCGTTGGCTAAAGATGCGGCTATGGGACCATTGAGATCTCTTGGTGAGAAGTTATTGTTTACTGAAAAGGCGGATATTAGAGGAATAGAGCTCCAGGACTTTGTGAACTCTTTAAAGTATATTAAACCGAGTGTTAGTAAGGAAAATTTGAAGGAATTTGATGAATGGGCTGAAAAGTTTGGTTCGAGTGGTGTTTAGTTATGCATATCTTCGTGTTCCTGTTTTGAAAAAAAACAAAAAAAAACTATATGATTTGCATTGTTTGAACTTTATAATAAACAATTCGAAAAGACTTAAGTTAGGTTCAAGTTTTTGTAATCGATGGGATTATTTAATTTTCCTTTTTTTTTTAAAAAAAAACACAAAATTTATTACATCTTTTAAATATACAAAAAATTTAAAAATATGGATGGGAACACACACATTAAAATATTATAAGCTCCGCAAAAATTTAGGTATGGTCTGTGAAAATTAGTAAATTTCCGTGACTTTCCATGAAGTTCAAAAAGGCAAGTCACACGTGACCAAGTCACATTAAGACATATGGTTTATTTATCACCAGATTCTATAATCTGATATCTATCCAATCACATTTATTCAAATTAGTTCTCTTCAAGTGATGAGCTGGTTATTAAACTCAACTATATAAATGAGAACTAATTCCCATTAGTTCCCACTAATATCTAACTATATAAATCCTATTTTAATAAAATCGATTCAAGTTTCACCAATTAAGCGTGCCGCTAACAATTGTCTCAATACCGCCAAATTTACACATGGTTCTTGTCTACAATTTTAGTTAGATTGAACCGATTCATAAAGTTAAATCATTAATACTACAATAAAAGCCAGCGCTACTCCTCAAATCATCTATATGCCTAGAGCTAATCGAAAGATCAAACCGTTCAGAGTCTCTACAGCAGCACCAATAAGTATATGCGATGACCTATCAATGATCCACTCCCCAAGACCATTAATAGAATCAGAGATACTGATATTAGAAGAGTTTGGGTTAAACATTAAAGACCATACTAAGGCTCGTATTGGCTTCATCAAGATCAAAACTCAGAACCATAGAATAATGAACATACAAGTGTATTATGTTGGGAGAATTCATGACTTAGAGTCCAGTGGTGTTATTTCAGGTTCCAGTTTAATGGAAGCTGCTGGAGCTGCTATCAATATGAGTGCTAGTGGTTCTTCGATTGTAAATCATGATACTGGGGAGCTGATTTTTAAAGCTGGAATGGAGGAATTAGGTGCACTTAGTTTGAACTTGGATGAAGGAGATTTCTTGTTTCCTGAGGATTCTGATGAATATTTTTGCTTTTAATTTTGTTTTTCTTTAGTGAAAAAAAAAGAGGATAGTAATAAGTCAATTAAATTAAATAAAAAAAAAATAAACAAATATTTATTAATATGTAAAGATCAATTAAAAGATTTTAAAAATGTTATATATATGTTTACAAATACGGTATAGTATCTATAATTCCAGCCATGAATTTCGCGTTTGAAAAGAAAAAAAAAAGTTCTTGTTTTGAAATATTATCTTCAACAATTAAATTAAAAAAAATTAACTTCGTAACTTAGTTGTACTAATTCAGTTGATTTTTTTCTTTTCTTTTGGAATTATCGTTAAAAACCATTTATTCAGAACTCCCAATCCATTTTTTTTTTTTTTTACAGACCCCCTTTTTATGTCTTTAAATAATATAACACCCATCAAACCATTTACCCTTGATCTAGGTCTACCGTTTGCGATATGTGATAGCATGAAATTTCTTCATGGAGCAAGATCACTATCACCAACCGAAGAAGCCATGATATTTGAATCAACAAGAGTGAAAACAAAGCAGACAAGAACTGGATTTCTTCGATTTAAAACCAAAAACAATAGAATCATCAACATACAGGCATATTGTTTCAATATTGCTCCTGATAGAAGGTTAGGTGGAAGTATCTCCATAGGTTTACTACAAAGAATGAATCTCTTTATTACTGGAACAAGGGCTTCGGGATATATCATAAATGATCATGAGGAAGTTCTATTTGAGACTACCAATACAAAACTTAATACATTGACATTGGTATTGAATGAAGATGATATAATTCTGCCGACTGAATCTGCAGAATATTTTTCATTCTAAAACTGCCACTTTTAGTGATGTAGAAAAGATAAACCATGATTCAAATATGTTTGACACTTGGACAGTTCATCAATCATCAGATATGTGCTCATATATTACGAAAACAAGCACCAAAGTTAAATAAAGCTTGACCAGATTGTATTCAGCCACAAATGTTTTACTTTTCAAAGCTCTTTGGATATTGATGTTTACATTTGTCTGTTTTTAGTAATCAAATGAACATGTTTATAAACCTGCAAGTTTCAAATTAGAGAATTTCTAGAATTATAAGAACAACCTTGTAGTTTTCCCAATCCTTAAAAGTTGTCCAATTCTTTTCTCCATTCATTTGTTCTTATTATAAATTAAAGAGAAATCAAAAGTTAAAAAGAAAAACACCAAAAAAAATGTATTATAGAACTCCTCATAGGGGGCTCGAACCCCTGACATTTCGGTAATCTTAGATCACCTCAGTGCTAGGCCCTGAAAGACTATAAAAGCCGAACGCTCTACCAACTGAGCTAACAAGGACGAGTTCTGCAAAATCTAATTTTCAAAATCTTCTAGTCATTTTGCAAAACTAGTGTCATGTGATTACTAACCCTATTTTTTTTAGGCTATACTTGATGAAGGAATTCTTCAAATTGGGATTAGCTGTATTGTATATTTCTTCAAACATTTATTCTATACAGGATCTATTGAATGATATATATATATATATATTTATATGAAGATTTTTTGGTAAGGGGTTTGAATTTAGTTCTAGATTATAGGCTACCATACCGTTCATGTATCTTTAATCCCTTTTTTCTTTGTTTTTTCTTTTACCTTTTAAATTATCAGTGCTCAAAAGAAATAGAACGACTGTATATTTTAATCACGTCTCTTTTATATTGAGGATTTGGTAATAATTCAATATAATCTGATTGGATTGCAAAATGATTAAAAGAAAAAACACACACATACACAAAGATATATACCGAGTTGATGACAAATTTCATGGAGCAATTAACACATATGAGCTAGCTCTTTAAATTTGGGTCTTTCCAATATATTGTACCTTTATAAAATATAACACAAACCGACCGCCAAAAGTTCCAATGGGATCATAAATAGTTGTCAAGAATATAAGACCCGCTTATTTCCACTAGTCATCAATAATCCAATAAAGCAAATAAATAAATAAATAAATAAATAAAACATCAATTAAAAATCATTGATATCAAAACAAAATATGAACATTTGTTAAAAAACAGCTAGGGATCAAAAAAATATATAACGATTCACTTGTTATCTAGACCGTACCTGCAGCCTAAACAGATGAGTCATCTTCTTTACGTTCTTGAGGCATATTATGAGCATCTCGATCAGTGGATTGTTCTTGTTGAGCTTGCTGCAAAATTGCATCCATTTTGGCTTCAAGTGAGTCTAACATCTTCTCAAGATAAGTTGCTTGCTTTTCACCTTCTGACAATTTATTGAAAGCCTCAAGAAACTCTTGTTGGGTTAATTCTTTTTCTTGGGTCATGTTAAGGTTTTTTTCTTAGAAAAGAATCTGTGTTAAGTATACTTAATAATTTAGTTTTTTAAAAAAAAGTAAATTGCAAGACAGTTTGAGGTTTTTGAAGAAATTATGAGATTTTTTTTTTTTAATTTCCAATACATACAAATCTTACCCGTTGTAGGATGACAGAAGTCCAAACCGCCAACAAACTTGGTCCAAGGAAAAAACAAATAAAACTTAAACGTGTCCACCAAAATTTCTAACGCATAAACTTAAATATATATTTCCATCTTATTATTTGATCCCAAAACTCCAGTCACAATGCAATTGAGTACCTTGTTCTGTTTACTTTTGGTTTCAATTGCCTCTGCTTTGCAGCCGTTAGTCTCCTCCACCAAGGCTGCTTTGATATACGATTCTAAAATCACCAAGTTAGAATCATACACAACTTTGATTAACTACATTAAAGAAGAATTGAAAATCACATTGAATGTCTTGGAATACAACTCTCCTCATCTACATCTTTTCAAGAATGGACAAAGAAGCTTTGACCATTTGATCGTCTTTCCAACTAAAGCCAGATCTTTAGGCTCAGAAAGTAACGTTGATGGTTTGGACTTATTGAATTTCTTTAACGATGGTGGTAACATCATCACCGTTACATCCCCACTTGGTCTTAGTGAGAGTGTTAGAAACTACTTGAACCAAGTTGGTATCTATCCATCTCCAAGAAATCATGAATTGATCGATTATTTTTTCGGTTCCAATGAAACCTTTTTCAAGTCCATCAAATTAGCCCCTGAGACTATCAAACTTGAAAGTAACGTTATTTCTTCTATTCCAGCTTTCGAATACTCTGGATCTTCTGCCTTATTAACCAACAATAATCTCTTATTCCCGGTCTTACAAGCTCCAACCACTTCATTCACCAAGAACTCTCAAGATGATCAAGAAGCCAACAATTGGACTGTTGGTTCTCAAGGGTATTTAACCGTTGCCCACCAGGGTTTAAACAATGCTAGAGGTGCCTGGTTAGGAGACTCTTCCTTAATGGATGACTCCAAATTCACTGACTTCAACAAGGAATTATTACAATGGGTGTTCCAATACAAGAAGATCTTAAGAGTTGTTGAAGTGAAACATAACCATATCAATGGCGAAAATTATTCTGAAAGACCATACAAGGTTAAGGATGAAATTGAATATCAAATTACTATTCAGGAATACAACGGTGAACAATGGGTTCCGGCCTCTTTATCCGACTTGCAATTCGAAATTAAATTGATCTCCCCATATCATAGATTGAACTTCTCCAAATTATCACAATCTGAAGACTCAACTACTTATGGTGTTCAATTCACTATCCCTGATAGACATGGTGTTTATACTTTACAAACCATCTATGAAAGACCAGGTTGGACCTTTATCGAGGAAAAGGAAGTATTATCAATTCGTCATTTGGCTAATGATGAATATCCAAGATCATGGGATATCCCAAATTCTTGGGTTTACATCACCTCTAGTATTGTTGTTTTCTCCGCTTGGGTTGTTTTCTTGGTTGTCTTTATTTACATTAAGGATGAAAAGATTGTTGAAAGTAAAAAACAGAAATGATCGAAGGGATAGACCAACACCTGATCTCGAGTTTCATTCAGCTAAAAATAAAATAAAATGTGAAGCTCAAAATATTAATAGTATGTTTACCAAAATGTAACAATTTAGCTAATATTAATATATAAGCTGGCGCATTTTTAGTTTTTTCGGCGGGTTTCACAATTGTGTCAATAAATTGCTTAAATAAGTAACTTGAAGCGTGAGATTCTAGGATGAAAAATAAAAATTATTAATTGAAAATTTCTTTTATACGATATTGTTTTCTTGGAATTTTCTTGGTTTTTGCTTTCTTGACTCAAGATCTATACAATATAGTGGTAGTTGTGTCTCAAACCAGAATTGGGATCCAATTTGTATTAAGTATAAGACACACTGTAGATATAATAGGGAACAAGGTATAAGAGATTTTACTTGTCCCTGACATGATTTAAGACAAATTAAGACAAAAGACCCTGTTCCATGTTCGTAGTAAGCTTCTTAGTCCTAAATTATGGGCAATTCGCCGAAAAATCAGATAGTAGATACAAAATAGTGCCTCATACTTATACAATTGTGTTTAAAGATCAACTGGTAAATATTACTCCGAATGGGCTTGGTGCATATAATTGGCTCGATTGGAATTTATTTTTTTCTTAATGTATGTTTATGTAATGTTAGATGCAATATCTCTGTAATCATGTATAATTATGTCTACGCTCCACAAGTCAAATGGGGGTGTTAGATAACCCACTTCAGTCATATGTTCATTTACTCACTTCAGAGTTCAGGATTCCATCAGACACCAAATGAAAATTTGAAACCTATTCTGTATATGTATGGATAATGAGACGTACCATATCTGGTGTATTTTTCTATTTTTTTTTTTTTTTAGGTAGAAAATCATGTCCGATGAAAAGATATTTTAATAATTCTTTAAATTCCTAGGAAATTATTTTGATGAAATCATCTGAAATTCCTGATTTAATTCTATGAACTTGAAGATTCGAAATCAAGGATCTAGAACTTTGACGCTTGATTGGCACTCATAGAAAAAAATTTTAGGCGAAATGTAAAAAATTTCTTTTTGACGTTTTGGAGAAGCTGAAGTTATACCGTTCCACGGTTTGCCCCCAAACTTTTGACAGATTTCTTTTACCAGACGTTAGAGTTATGCAAGCGGACGTATGATCAAGTATCCTGTACAGCCGTTCTAGATTCGACTTTCCCGAAATTATTGTTGATGCCGCCAAAGAGTTTTGGTTTCGGCGGCATTTGAAAAAGAAATAAATGAAAAACTATATGCTTTTTATCAAGCTACATATTTCTGATTCATATCGTATCTATATAGATTATGGAGGTAATCTTTTTATCAGCTTCTGATATACTTTGTGTCAGTCTCATGATTTATCATGCAAGAAAACAAGATTTAATTTCATGATTTAAAGCACAGATGTAATAATTCAAAAACATTATATAAACTTTGCCAACTCCATGTTTACTTCAACATTTCACACTTCCCCAAAGCTATTTATTATATCTAACAACCATCACCTCTCACAGCAAATTTATCATGCAACCAACAGCTTCACAAGGTGAGAAGACTAACATCAACGACATGAAGACTCCAATTCATACAGAAGAATATGACGAAGTCTCAGTGGGTTCCATTGGTGAAGATACCGAAGAGACTGAACCTTTTATTCAAACAAATATTCCATTTGCTGATGCATTATCATTATTCTTCACTAAGTCCAAGCCACCAGCAAGAGCTCCTTCCAAATTTTTCTTCTGGTATCCACCAAACCAATCCAAAGCGGAAAAGAAACTTGTGTTTAAAGTTGACACTATGATTATGACTTATGTTTCTCTTTCATATTTCTGTCGTTATTTGGATGCTGCTAATGTTACCAACGCCTATGTCTCTGGTATGAAAGAAGATTTACACATCACTGGTGCCCAATATGTTTACTTGACTCAATTATTCAATGCCGCTTATTGTTCTGCTGGTTTGTTTTCCACTGTTTTGTTCACTCGTTTGAGATTTGATAGATTGTTTCCATTCATTGAAATCGCTTGGGGTTTGTTAACACTATTTATTTTTCTAGCTAAGGACTTTAAAACTGTGGCTATTCTTAGATTCTTTCAAGGTTTATGTGAAGGTACTGCTTGGCCTGCAATCCATTTTATTTTAGGATCTTGGTATACTTCTTTGGAATTGGGAAAGAGGGCTTCCTTGTACACTTCATGTGGTATTGCTGGTACTTTATTATCCGGTATTATCAGTTCTGGCTTGATTAAGACTATGAACGGGAAATTTGGTATTAAAGGATGGCAATGGTTGTTTATTATTGACGGTATTATTACCGTTCCAATTGCCTGCATCGGTTTCTTCGTTCCATCAACTCCTGAACAAATGATCAAACAAGGTAAGACATGGTTATTTTCCAAGGAAGAGTTGGAATTAGCAGTTGAAAGAACCAAGATTAATGGTAAAAAACGTATCAACAAGTTTGACAAGACAACTTTCAAGAGAGTTCTTACTTCTTATCAATGGTATTTATTTGTTACTATGTGGATCTTATGGTCATTCTGTGGTGTTTTGCAAAACCAATTTGCAGTTGTCTTGAAGGCATTAGGTTACTCCGTTTATCACAGAAACAACATTCCAACTGGTACAAGTGGTATTGGTATTATTGCCTCTTTACTATCAGGTTTTCTTGTTGATCTCAGGGGTGGTAGAAGAATTGAAATTGCTTTGGTTTTACAAACGTTGTTTGTTATTGGTGCTATAATCGTCTCTGTCTACGACGTTCCAAGAGCTGCCTTATTCTTTGGTTATATGATCATGGGTGTCCTACCAGCTGCCGTCAGTCCTCTTGTTGTTGGTTGGTGTAATGAATTGACCAAGGAAGATACCCAATTACGTGCTATCACTATCGGTTCTTTGAACTTCTTTGGTGGTTTGATTGGTATTCCATTCAACATTTTCTTGTTCAACACTGACTTGGCCCCAAAGTTCCATAAGGGTGCATTGGCTACAATGGTATTGGGTATTGCTATGATCTTTGGACATTTTGTTATTTGGTTCTTTGAGTTGTACCAAAGAAGAAAGAGAGAATATATTAGAATCAAGCAGGAAGGTTTAACAGAGGGGTTTGATGGTTCCTTTGAAGATATTCCTATGAAGACTGCTGGTTCAGATTCTTCTCGTGCTTAATAAAAATAAATTAAGCAATCTTTTGTTGTTTGTTTTTCGTTTAATTTTTGTAAATTAGTTGACTAGATACACTGGAATTAAATTATAATTTAGATTATTTTGATTTATTAAAGCAGATCCTGTTTGGAACTGAATTAAGCATTTTTTTTCTTTAATAATGTAAATATCTGATTAAGATATTGGGCTTATAAAAAAAGCATAATTCTATTATTCGGACTTTGAGACAAAGATCAACGGCCTGTGGGTGTATGCAGTGGGTACATATGAATGCATATGAACCATATTTCTTTATAAGTTTGTCTATAATATAATAACAAAATGTTGCGATATATTAGAATTGAACATCACATACTATATAGTTACACAATAGTTTTCTAGGTCTATCTTTTCAAGGTAACACCACGTGGAAGGAGAAATAGTTGAAGCTTCTTTAAATAGTATATCCTATTGTTTGTTCGTTTTTCTTTTGTTGGCACTCTTGGCTTGCGTGTCTTGGCATGAGGGGATATCATGATATTGATATAAAACAGCCATTTGGTACCTGCTGAAAGATCCCGTACGCCTAAGCTTCAAAAGCAAAGCTTAGAGTTTTGGGGTGTCGGGTTTAAACCCCATAAACAGATAATTTTACACAACCTGATCTGATCGCCGATCAGTGGGTGGGTACATTTGTTTTTTTTTGTATGTTCTAACTCTTTTTGGAATCAAGCGCACTTAATTGATAAATCTTTTTACAGAGGTTTGTTATCTTTTGGATGATTTGTGTTGATATAGTTAGACTTTGGTATATAAACTTGGATTTGTGTCCCTTTTAGCCATGTATTCAAATTTTTGCCAAAAGTCATCACCTTTTGCTGTTGGGGATTTAAAAATTTTTAATACTACTACAATCGATATTGATCAGCAGTTGGAAAAATAAAGTGAAATAAAATAAAATAAAATAAAAAAAAAAAAACTGTATACACAAGATGCACACGAAATCTTCTCTGGATGAGAAGAACATCATCAAAGATACAAGTACACATATCACCGAATATGATGAAGTTTCTTCTGGCTCCATTATAGAAGCTACAAATGAAAAGATTGATCCATTTGTCGAGACCAAGATTCCGTTCTCAGTTGCCTTATCGTTGTTCTTCACCAAGGAATCCCCACCTCCAAGAGTCACTAGTAAATTTTTCTTTTGGTATCCATCAGAACAGTCCAAGACTGAGAGGAAACTTGTGTTTAAAGTTGACACTATGATCATGACTTATGTTTGCCTCTCTTACTTTTGTCGTTATTTGGATGCTGCTAATATAACAAACGCCTATGTCTCTGGTATGAAGGAAGATTTGAACATAAGTGGTGCCCAATATGTTTACTTGACTCAATTATTCAATGCATCTTACTGTTTTGCTGGATTATTTTCCACTGTTTTGTTCACTCGTTTGAGATTCGATAGATTGTTTCCATTCATTGAAATAACTTGGGGTTTATTGACTTTGTTTATTTTCAAAGCAAAGGATTTTAAAACTGTGGCCATTCTTAGATTCTTTCAAGGTTTATGTGAAGGTACTGCTTGGCCTGCAATTCATTTTATTTTAGGATCTTGGTATACTTCTTTGGAATTGGGGAAGAGAACCTCATTATACATCTCGTGTGGTATTGCGGGTACCTTACTATCTGGTATTATCAGTTCTGCCTTGATTAAGACTATGGATGGGAAATTTGGTATAAAAGGGTGGCAATGGCTGTTTATTATTGACGGTATAATCACTGTTCCAATTGCTTGTCTTGGGTTTTTTGTCCCATCTACTCCTGATCAGATGATTACACAAGGGAAGACATGGTTATTATCCAAGGAAGAGTTGGAATTAGCAGTTGAAAGAACCAAGATTAATGGTAAAAAACGTATCAACAAGTTTGACAAGACAACTTTCAAGAGAGTTCTTACTTCTTATCAATGGTATTTATTTGTTACTATGTGGACCTTATGGACCTTATGTACGGTCTTGCAAAATCAATTCGCCGTTGTTCTAAGAGCTCTACACTACTCTGTGTACCATAGAAATAATATTCCAACGGCTACAAGTGGTGTTGGTATCATTGCAGCTTTACTTTCCGGGTTTCTTGTGGATTTGAGAGGCGGTAGAAGAATCGAATTGGCTCTCTTTTTACAAGTACTATTTATTATCGGTGCTGTTATTATCTCTGTTTATGATGTCCCAAGAGCTGCTTTGTTTTTCGGGTATATTATCATTGGTGTCTTGTTAGCAGCTGTGAGCCCTTTGATTGTTGGTTGGTGCAATGAATTGACCAAGGAAGATACACAGTTACGTGCTGTTACCATTGGTTCGTTGAATTTCTTTGGTGGTTTGATCTCTGTTCCTTTCAATATTTTTCTGTTCAACACTGATTTGGCTCCAAGATTTCAAAAAGGTGCCCTTGCCACTATGATCTTAGGTATTGTTATGTTCTTTGGTCATATTGTTGTCTGGTTGTTTGATAAATATCAAAGAAGAAAAAGAGAATACATCAGAGTTCAACAAGAGTCGATTGATATTGAGGATAATAGACAATAATGAGGACTGGTTAAAGTTCCTTATTGTTTTATAAGGTAGAACTAAATAAATGAAGAAGTTATGATCTATAGTAATTGCTAATAAATTTAATTTAAATTTAATTTAAATTTGTACTGAATAATATATATATATATATATATATAATTTGATTTTTCTAAAATTTTATTTCTATTGTTACTACTACATTTAAACAAAAAAAAAGAAAAAAAGATTAACACAACATAACTCACACTATTTAATCTCTAGCAGCATTTTCTGGGATCTTGTATAAGGTCAACTTAGGAGCGTTAGCATTCTTCAAGATGAGGAATCTGCCGTCTTCTTCATGATTGATGAAATCAATGTAGGACTTCACAATACCCCAACCGTTACCTGTGGAAAAGTTGATTTGTTGGGCCAAGTCCGTTGGTGTGTAAGAGGAGACACCGACGATTTGATGCTTGGTGTTATCCTTAAAGTTA
Organism: Waltiozyma sp. UFMG-CM-Y6624; assembly: GCA_018343995.1. Lineage (NCBI taxonomy): Eukaryota > Fungi > Ascomycota > Saccharomycetes > Phaffomycetales > Wickerhamomycetaceae > Waltiozyma > Waltiozyma sp. UFMG-CM-Y6624. Next base: position 52,106 of record JADIOT010002633.1, read on the forward strand.
ACACGGGAAATGAAACCTAACTTGATAGAATCAACACCAGCAAGGATAGCTTGGTTAGTCCACTTAGCAAACTTATTATTGTTGTTCTTCAACTCAGCAGCAATAATAGCACCTCTTTGAGAAGCGTACTTGGTCTTCCAGTCAAGGTTAGTCTTGGTGTATTCATTGACGGACTTGATCAATAAAGTTTGACCAGTGGTGGTATCCTTAGAGTCGAATTCGGATCTGACAACAATGGTGATTGGGGATTCTTCATCAGAGGTATTTGATAAAGTGTACTTCTTATATTTGTAACCCTTGGAGGAGGTCTTTTCACCAGCGGTAGAAAATGGGTTGGCATTGGCTAACTTGATGGTTGGTTCTTCAGCAACAATGTTAGCTAAGTAGTATTGGTTAGTCAAGGTAGCTTCAGTGGATAAGTTGCGGACATTATTGATGTTAGTGTCATTGGAATCAGAAGGAGCTTCTTGAGAGTTTTCATCAACTGTTAACTTGTCAATGTTGGAGGATTCTCTCTTATCCAAAAAGATAGTACCGTTCTTCTTGGTGACAACAATATCCCAAGAGTAAATGGATCTAGAAGCACACATCAATTGAGATAAGACAGTATCAGTGGTATAAACGTTGGCGGTGTTTTTGGCTTCTAGACTCTTGATGACAGGATCGGCAGAAGCAGTTTTGTTGTGGGCGACAGTTTCAATGTGTCTCAAAGGAATTTGAGTAGCCTTTTCCATCTTTTTGTTGTAAGCGTTGACGACACCGTAGGTGTCTAATTCTTCACCTTCCTTGACTTCGAAGTTTAACTTGGTCAACTTGGAGAATTCAATGTCAGAGACAACCTTCCAGGCATCATCGATCTTAAGGGAAGATTCTCTGACTCTTTCATTCTTGGCATCTCTCCAACTACCGTAGGCTTGACGACGTGGGGCAGAGTTTTTTTGGAAGCCTGATTGGTTGTTAGTGGTTTGATTGTTACCAGAAATGTTGTTCTTTTGGAAACCAGATTGTTGGATACCACCAGTCTTCTTGTTTCTCAATAAAGTGGTGGTTTGTTGAGGTTTGGCTTGAGACTTGTTGTTGTCAACAATTTCGAATTCGTTTCCTTCATCTTCGGCTTCGACAGAGAAGGAAGTAGCAGCAGAAGCACCGTAAGCATGGAAGTAGTCTCTTTGGTTCTTACGGACCTTGTCCTTGTTGTCAAGTGAGTTCTTTTCCCAGTCGGCAACTTTACCAATTTTGTCACCCTTAGAGAATGGAGCGTATGGAATGTTGCTGAAGCTTAAAGCAGTTGGAACTTCAGCTGGAGGACCCCAGATAGTGGAGGAGACGAGAGTGTTAATATCAAATGGAACAGACATGTTTTTAGGGGATATTTCCTTTTTTTAAAGAATCTTAAGGACCAAAATAAAATAAAATAAAATTTAGAAACGTCTATGTCAAAAAAATTCTTTACAGCCTGGATTTTTTTTTTTCTTTCAAGTATTTTACGCGCGCTAAAGCCTGTAAAATATTGCCTATGTTTAAGATATTCTGCACCCTGTTCACAGAACAGGTTCGAGCACTTTTTGAACTGCGGGCGAAATTAAAAAACAAAGATGTCCCAATTTTAAACAGGTTTAGGTGGCGAGTAAGTTAGGAATATCTCAGTATTTTCAGTTTTGCTTTACAGAGACTTTCAATTTATAAAATCAACAATGAACGGGATCTCTGTTGATATCAATCACTTAAAGAAGGGTGAAGTCAAGTACGTATAACATTATTTATATATCATCATCTCAGATCTTTACAAATACTAACTAACATTTGTCATTTATAGTCTTGGTACATCTATGTATGTCAAACACTAAGCAACCAATGCTGCTTTCACTTAAAATTTCTATCAAAAATGTACATTATTACTAACATTATCATTTAAATTAGTATGGCTGTCAAATTCAAAGACGGTGTCGTGTTAGGTGCTGATTCGTAAGTAATTTTTTTTTTCAGTTGATTTTGTCTTCAAAATGTTTCCCCCAGGTACTAACAATTGTAATCCAAAGACGTACAACCACTGGTTCATACATTGCTAATCGTGTTACTGATAAGCTTACTCAAGTCTATGATAAGATCTGGTGTTGTAGATCCGGTTCTGCCGCTGACACTCAAGCTGTCGCAGACATTGTTAAATACCATCTAGAATTATACACTACTCAACATGGCAAGCCACCAACTGCCAAAATTGCCGCCTCACTTTTACAAGAGATCACATATACAAATAAAGATGCATTGAGTGCTGGTTTGATCGTTGCTGGGTTTGACGAAAGAACTAATGGTGAGGTTTACAGTATACCACTTGGTGGGTCTGTCCATAAGCAACCATATGCTATTGCTGGTTCGGGTTCAGCTTTCATCTATGGTTGGACTGCTAAGAACTTCAAGGAAGATATGAATAAAGAAGAAGTTATTGATTTCACCAAGGTTGCTTTATCCCAAGCTATTAAGTGGGATGGGTCTTCTGGTGGTGTTATTAGAATAGTCATCTTGACAAAGGAAGGTATTGAACGTTTGGTTTTCTATCCAGATGAACACGAAAACTTTTGAACAAGAATTATACAAGAGAAAAAAAAAACAAAAAATTATATGGGTTCGTGCAGTATATTAGTTAATTATTATGTTTACGATTAGATTAAATTGTGATGTAAAGATTTGTAGAATTTGCCTCCTTTTTTTTTTTTTTTTTTGCTTTCTTAACAGTGCACGTGACACCCATCCCGGGTTTTTTTTGTTCATCTATATATATATATATATATATATAAATCCGGTGTTAATTTTCTGTGTTGTGTTTCACAAGACAAAACACTTCTGTTAGTGATATCCCCACATATACCATATAAAATGTCATTGAATCAAAGATTATCATCAGTCTTACCCAAAGATAAATCGTACACGGTAGTTCATACTCAGAGTACCCCTAGGGAAACACATCCATTGGTAACACCATCTTCAGACGCGTCAAGATTCAAGACTGTAAAGGCAGAGCATTTCATCACATTATCACATGATGGCATTATAATCTTTGGCATTGAGATCTATATCTATATTACACTTAATACAATCATTGATCAATCGGAAGTTTTATTGTTTGTTGCAAAGGCAGATACTACTGGATTCAACGAAACTAAGGTTAAAGTGGGTCTTATTACAAAAGTTATTATTGATTTTTTATTGAACATCCCAATAGACCACTATTTGCAAAAAGTGGTTCCAAAATTAGAATACAAGTTTGATATAGATTCAATCACAAAATTCACATCAACTAAAGATGCCTTGAAGATCCTTCTTGAGAGAAGACAAGGCAAGAGAAATACACCAGTTAAAATTGAAAAATATTCAATTATTCACTATCCTTCAAAAATTGTTCATAAGATCTCATTTTTCACAAGAGCTGAACAACAGTATATCTTTCCATACTCAGGGGAAAATGGTAAGAAACATGTCCTTTCAGGGTCAGAATTATTGAAATGGTGGATCCAAATAATAGACGAGGTAATTTTAACTAATTTCGAAGAATCTAATACTTTGGCAACACTTTGTATACCAGGCGAAGATCCATTAATCACTAAAAAATACTTCATACCGTTAAAGCACACTTCATGGATGTCTGGTGATATATTCCATGCTAAAGAAGAAGACATAGCAGTTTTCAAGGTACCATTATTCCCTGATGATCCAAAGGGTAGATTTCTTGAACATCTCGTTGTTGAGAATCGTGTAAAGAAAGTCACAACTAAACAATTTTGGCAGGAATTACAAATAAGACAAGAGTTTAGATTGGGTGTCACCGTATCTGTTATTGGTGTTGAAGGTCAATTAAATGGATTTAAGACGAGTGATACAAAGGGTTTAATCCAGTTGGCGCATCGTGATTTCAGAAAAGTCAAAGATTATATCACAGGTGAAGAGTATCATGATGAAGACGGTGCTAGTGACGCCTTTAGTAATTGTCTCAGTTTCCTAAGAAAGATTGGACATCAAGATATAGAGGATGTTATTGGTTGTTGGATAAAACCTGTTAAGAAAATCGAAGTAAAACAACAACCAGTTGTTACTGAGTCCGCAATTAATAATTTGACAATGCTTGTTAGAAAGAAAAAGAAAACCTAAATAGACCCGAACGACTCGGATAAAATACCAGGTATATTTATCTCTAAAACATTCTAACATCAGATGGAATAAAACATTCCCTAGATTTTTAGAAATCGTAAGATCTATTTTTTGTTATTTTTTTTTGCTAAAAAAAGATCAAAGAATGTCGTGGTAGGGTAATCCTGAACTTTCAATATTTGTGTTTACTGTTTTTTTTTTTTTTTTTTTTTTTTTTTTTAATTTTGTTTT